>ML778143.1:972409-999565 GCA_009831015.1 Picea engelmannii | reverse complement strand
TTTAATATCATTAAAATTAAATTAAATACAAAATACACACATGTTGCATAAATATGTTAAAGATACAATTTAGTGCACATGAATATATATTTAAATGAGGACAGTTAAATGTACCTAGAAGCATATCCTCAAGTTATGTGAAGTAGTAGGTGGAGTAGGATGTTGTTGATACTACAAAAGGTGTAAATGATGAGTGTGCATCTATAGAATTATTAACATCATTTGAATATAACATTTTTTAGAAAAAATAATACATGTATATATAATATTGTCCATATAATATTTAACCACTTCCATATAGTTCCCATATGCTTAACCAAAACAAATTTGAGAAAATTTAAAATCAAGTACCATGCATCAGTGCACTACGGGTAGTAAATACATCTAAAAATGCATCTAATAGTGTTGGAACAACTACTACTAGAGCTAAGTGACTTACAAAGATCCATATGATTAGAGCTATCTACACACATTGTAACAACCCTCTGTTATGTCAGAGAAAATTCGAAGCACGAAAGGCAATTTTTTTTTCTTGTGTTAGGAAATTTATACATCACAATTAGTAGCAACATCATCGACACATCACCCAATAAATTAACAAAACCATATTAATTCATTAAAACCCAATCATGACACAAAGTTGACACATCATTACCGTGAATAACGATACACATATTGATGCATTATCACAAATAAACAACAACCCAAAATCATTGCATTCTACAATTAATAATGATGCATAAATAGTACAAATCATAAATCTCTCAACTCATCTCATAAGGATAATCAACAGATAACAGTAGGATAACACGATATAGCATAACGATATCTTAAGGATCATAAAGATAATCATAATAACCACATAATATAATACCCACCCAACCTACCCTGTAAGGTTAGGACCTCCAAGACACATAAGCAACGCTCAAGCCAAGGTTCCAATTGATTTTAACCATTTAAGGTCTCATGGCTGGCAACTGTTGTGAGGAACAAGGAGGTGTCTACATCCCATTAACACAATCGAGTCCCAACTAACTATTCTAAAATGACAACATCAACGAAATCAAATTCATCAATCCAACAATCCTAGTCTAGAATTAAGCATGGCACACAAGTTATCATTCGCATAACACGCCATAGACCACATTAACTCCAAGGAAAAAAACCAAATATCAATTATGTTCGTGGCACAAATCCCAATTACAATAACAACCATCCATATTAATAAATTTTCATTTCACACATGAAGACTAGTATCTAAAACCATACATTATATTATATTTCAGTGCGCGCAAGGAGTCTAACTACTCAAGTAGTCCTACATCACATTATTGAATTGCGCGCGAGCATTCTATGTAATTAATCCATATTTTACACATCAACCATGCAATATGCATGAGATATGGACTTTATTTCGCAAGGTGAAAGAGAATACCATTAGTAAATCAATCATAATTTGAAAATACTGAAGGGTGCAATAGTAACCAAAATTCTAATTCAATCATTCAACATCAATATTCAAGGGTGCAAGGGAATCTAGTTATTAATCCATCATACATTGGAAATTTAATGGAAGAAGAAAATAGTTGTTAAATCAACATATAACAACAAAATTTTCATAGTGCGAGCAGTCCTATGACTAAAAAAAACTCCAAACATCATACTTTCATTGCACACAAAAGGTGTAATATATATACAACATACATTACATTTAATTTTCAGTGCGCGCAACGGTTCTATTTATTTAACTAGTCATTGATTGACAATGAAAAATCAATGTGCAAGAGCCACGATCCATTATTCATACAACAACGAATTCTCAGCACTTATCATACACTAACATCAGAAATTATGTCGAAACTTTAAATTGTTATGCTAAACAATATTGTATATGGAAAAAAAATGTTATCAATCAACCCATTTTGTTATGTAATATGTTATTAAAAGTGTAAGACTAACAAAATATGTGATAAAGGTGGATTGACCAAAGCCACTGATGCAGGAGCATCGCATATATCAAGCAAGTGTGGAGCAAGCGCAACGTATTTTTTTGAGCACATGATAAATTGCTTGAAAACCTTTTTGAAGTTGATGTGCCAAATCTTTAATGAAGCCATTTATGAAGGAGCGCCTTTGTATATTGTATTGGACCTTGAGTGATTCACTCTCATCCTTAGTATATAGGAGGCATTAAAACTAGTTAATGCAGGTAGATAGACTTGAATTCATAGATTAGACAGTTTTAGAAAGAAGGAGGGAAAACGGATATAGACACCCTCATTGTGTATTGTAACATAGTTGAAGCAGGAAGAGCATAGAAGATAAGCAGAGAGCTATCGAAGAACACCCATGTATAGATCTTGAATTAGTAGAAGAAATTGATTCAGATTCATGGTTTTGTGTTATTCTCTGTGTATGTGTGTTGAATGATGTGCTCATGAGTGTTTGTTTTCCTGTTATATGTATTTGATTTATTGTTGTGTATATGATTTCATGTTTGAGTTTGAAATCTGAGGTAAGAAGAAATGAGTTTCAATTGTTTCTCTATCTGAGCGAGGATTCTTGCAAGGAGTGCAGTCGAAAACGTCCGCAGGAGTGCATTGACGGAGGCTCGACTATTTTAACTCTTGTTCTCGTTCACCCAGAAGTGAAGTTGGGTTATAGGGCCGTGCAAGGAGTGCACAGGCTAAGGAAAGTCTCAGTTGTGAATCTGAGCAGAAGCTTTGAAGGATTGCTGCTGTAGGTGTGCACAGGGTCGAAGAAGCCCAAACACTTGAAGTGTTTGCAGGTTGCCGCAAGGAAGGCATTCAAAGGGTTCTCATTTTCTAAAGAGACTGAGAAGTTGGAGAAAGATCAAGAGGGATAAAACCTTCAGAACCTAAGGAAGGATTGCAAAGGGAGTTTTTGCCGTGGAACATCTAAAACTAGTGTTGCAGGGTTGCACGCAGGAGGACAAGTGAGCGCAGAGGAACACTTGGTTATTTTCAAGAAATCCTCAAGGAGGAAGAAATCGATGGTCAGGATCTCATGGAGGGGATTCGTGAAAAATATGCCATCCGTCGGATCCACCAGAGTAACGAGGAGGTTACGACCACACCAGGAGGGTAATCTCGGGAGGATCGTGAGCCGTAGGATCATTGTTGGGTTTCCCGTCAGCCATTCGATCAGGCAGAAGCTACACTGGGGTGAAGTCCTAGTGAGCAGAGGAAGTCCCGGAGAGGCATCGGGATATTGGGGCATCGAGGTTTCATAAGTCAATAGACCTGAGACCTTTTCGAGTCTCAAAAAACCAAGGAAGTCCTAGCCATGGATCTCAGTGTGGACACGCGTCAGAATATCCCAGAGGAGTCAGGGTTTGAGACTTCGTGAATCCTGGGGACAAAGGAATCATGGCATTAGGAATCACGATCTCATGATGTCCAAAAAGCCGATGAGGGGATAGTGACATGGAAAATTCAACCCTTACGACCTATCGAGAATCGGGGGTCGATAAAGAGAAGTGTTTGGAACATCGCGAGTGTCGAAATCTCGAAAGGAGAAACTTCGATAGGGATGCGAAAGCTCAGCGTTGACTTGCATTAGGGTTTAGGGTTTTGAGAATCCAAAACCACGCGACCACAGGACTCATGAAACTGCGAGTTCCGATTTCCCGATCGTTAGGGGAGATCTTTTGGAGAATTGTTGTGGGTGTGGAAAATTCCTGATTGGGAATTAGAAGATATTTTCAGTTCTTCAGGACGAGGAAAGAGGAGGTACTATGAGTGGACGTGCCTGAGGGTGCGCCTGCAAGGGAGGCAGGAAGAGATAAAGAGCACTCTGCTTTTTGTCTGTATATTTCAGGCAAGGGAGGCAGGAAGAGATAAAGAGCACTCTGATACACATGTCAAGTGGTATCAAAGCAAGAAAATTTCTTTTCTTTCTATAGCAGAGAAGAAGGAAATTCACCATGCCGCCAAGGAGACGGGATAGACAGTCACCCAATCTAGAGGAAAGAGAAAACCCGAGGAGAAGGGGTAGGCAAGCGCAGAATCCAGAAATGGAAAGAAAGATACATGATCTATGAGCTAGACTCGAAGATATGGAGACAACGCAAAGATGCACAACCAGTGCGGGGGATCTTAGCGATTCAGAGGGTGAAGTTGAAGTTGAACATGGGAAAGAATTTGCAGCCGAGGATGCAGCCAATGAATGCCTAATCAAATCTATTGCACGGATGGGTGTAAAATCAAAGATGGACATTCCAGTTTATGAGGGGAATCTGGATGCGGAAGAGCTTCTAGATTGGATTAGAGCTCTGGATACATACTTCGATTATGAAGATGTTGAAGAGGATAAGAAATTCAGGCATGTTGTCATGAGTTTGAAGGGACACGTAGCATTATGGTGGGACGAGCTACAAGCATATAGACGCTTCAAGGGCAAGCAGAAAATTAAAAGTTCGGATCGAATGATTGCAAAGATGAAGGCAAAGTTCATCCTGATAGATTATCAAATCACTCTTTTCAGGAGGATGCAGAACCTAAGACAGAAGCTGATGACAGTAAAATAATACACGGTGGAATTCTATCGACTGAACATCAGGGCAGGTCATCAGGAGAGCGATGATGAGAAAGTTGCTAGGTATATGAATGGCCTGAGATATGATATCCAGGACGAGATGAGCATGGTAACCATCCAAATGGTGGAGGATTCCTATCAAATAGCTTTGAAAGGTGAAGAAAAGCTGAGCCGAAAGTAGAGTCAGATAGGCCGAGGCAGGAGTCAGCCCAAAGGCAAATTAGTTGCCCAATAAAAATACCAGAAGCCTAAGGAAGACTGGAAGAAACCTCAGACTCGAACCGAGAGAGGTGGAAGTTCACAGAGAGGACAAAATAATGAGCAGAGTAGAGGATACACTGATAATAACATGTTTCCTTGTACCAGAGGTAGAGGAAGAGGAAGAGGTGGAGTAATCACATGCTTCACATGTGGAAAAAATGGGCACAAGTCCTATGAATGTCCAGATAAAAAGAAGGATGGAGGAGAGACTCACATCGCTGAGGCACAGAGGTGAGATGTTGAAGTGGAAGATACAAAAGGTGGAAGGTCATTGATTATGCGTAAGGTTCACTTAACACCCGAGAACGAGATGGAAAGTTCATTCCAAAGGACCAGACTTTTTAGAACTGATTGCAATACCAAGGACAGGGTGTGCAAGATCATTGTAGACAGTTATAGCACGAATAATCTCGTATCTACAGAGATGGTAGAAAAGCTGGAGCTGAAGACGAATGATCATCCAAGTCAATACAGAGTTTTGTGGCTACAGAAAGGACACCGGGTAACTGTCACTAAACAATGCTTGGTTGAATTTAAAATAGGAGGGTATAATGATGAAATACTCTGTGATGTTATTCCTATGGATGTCTTTCATTTATTGTTGGGCAGACCATGGAAATATGACAGGAACCTAATTCATGATGGGAAGATGAATACATATACTCTAGAGAAGAATGGGAGGACACACATGTTGCTTCCAATAAAAGATAAGGAGGTAAAACCAAAAGGGAGAAATACTGTACTCCTCATGAGTGGGAAGGAACTTCTTACAGAGGTGAAGAGGAAATAAGATCCACAAATCTTTTTGGTCAGGAAACCAAGGATCGTTTTGACTAGCATGAGAGTAGACGATTTTCCAGGAAAAATATAGGAACTACTGGAAGAGTTCGCTGACATCGTGGTGGACGAATTACCTCATTCGTTGCCACTAATGAGGAGTGTGAGTCATCATATAGACCTCATACTAAGAGCTATTTTTCTGAATAAATCCGCGTACAGGTTGACACCGCAAGAAAATGAAGAGGTCAAGAAACAGGTCCAGGAGCTGCTAGACAAAGGATTGGTCAGGGAAAGTTTGAGTCTGTGTGTCGTTCCAACATTACTCAATCCAAAAAGATATGGGGATTGGAGAATGTGTACCGACTCAAGAGCCATCAACAAGATAACCATCAGGTACAAGTTTCCATTTCTGTGGATGGACAATTTAATGGATTGCTTGAGCGAGGAAAAATACTTTTCAAAGATTGATCTGAAAAGTGGATACCACCAGATTCGCATGAGGGAAGGCGATGAGTGGAAGATGACCTTCAAAACCAATGAAGGACTGTATGAATGGATTATCATGCCATTTGGCTTGGCAAATGCATCGATTTCCTTTATGAGGTTGATGAATGAAGGCTTGAAGGAGTTTATTGGGAAATTTGTCATCGTGTATTTGGATGACATACTGGTTTTCAGCAAAACAAAGGCAGAACATCTGAATCATTTAGCTATAGTAATGGAGAGACTACAGCAGGAGAAGTTGTTGATTAACATGAGGATCTCTTAATTTATGAAGAAAGAACCCATTTAMTTGGGATTTATTATATTTGCGAATGAATTAAAGATGGATCCAGATAAGGTGGAAGTGATTAAAAATTGGCCATCACCWAGAAATATTTTTGAGGTGCGGAGTTTTCATGGATTGGCTAGTTTCTACTAAATTTCATCAGAAATTTCAGTGGGATTAGCACAGCGATGATGGAAACAGTGAATAAAATACATAAATCTTTTCACTGGATTGAGGAGGCARRGAAAATTTTCAAATTGTTGAAACGGAAGATCACGGAACAACTGGTTCTGGTGTTGCCGGATTTCCGCAAGACATTTCAGGTGAAATGAGATGCAAGTGGGTTTGCCATAGGAGCCATCTTGAGTCAGGAGGACAGACTGATTTCATATTTCAGAAAGAAGTTGAATGAGGCAAAAGAAAATTACTCCACGTATGATAAGGAATTTTATGCCATCATATAGGCATTTAAAAAATGGAGGCACTATTTGATTCCAAAGGAATTTGTTTTATATAGTGATAACCATGCATTACAATTTGTGACTCGACAGGAGAAGTTGAATCAGAGGCATGTTAAGTGGGTCGAATACATGCATAATTTCACTTTTGTAATTAAGCATATTTCGGGTACTGCTAACAAAGTGGCTGATGCTTTGAGCAGGAAATGTTTACTGATGCAGGAGTTCAAAGTCAGGACGTTAGGCTTTGATGATCTCAGGGGCATGTACGCAGATGATCCAGACTTCAAGGAAGTGTATGAAGCAGCTGAGAATCCAGTTCTTAGGGATAGAAGCTAGTGGATAGAGTACATGATCCAGGAAGGATTATTGTTTAAGGGAAATCAATTGTGTATTCTGAATTGCTCCATGAGGGAGAATCTGTTGAAGGAAAAACATAGTGGAGGATTGGCCGGACACTTCGGTCATGATAAGACATTCACGAAGCTGAGCGAGTCATAATTTTGGCTAGGGATGCGGTCGGAGGTCAAGCGGTTTGTAAACAGGTGCAGAATTTACCAACATTCAAAGGGAAGAAAGCAGAATGTAGGATTCTATCAACCATTACCCATACCCAAGAGGCCATGGGATGAAATCAGCATGGATTTCATATTGGGATTACCAAGGACACAAAGAGGATTTGATTCAGTCTTTGTGGTAGTGGATAGGTTTTCCAAGATGGCACATTTTATCCCATGCCAGAAAACCAGTGATGTGACTCACATCGCAAATCTTTTTTTCAAAGAGGTCATTCGACTTGATGGCTTACCCATAAGTATAGTTTTGGACAGAGATACAAAGTTTGTGGGACATTTCTAGAGGAAACTGTAGAAGAAGATGGGGACTAAGTTGAGGTTTAGTTCTTCCTATCATCCTCAGATGGATGGGCAAACATAAGTGGTGAACATAAGTCTGGGAGACTTGCTGAGAAGCTTGGTGACAGAGCACCACAGCCAGTGGGATAGCATATTACCACAGGCGGAGTTCGCATATAATGACTTAGTGAATAGGAGCACAGGTAAAATTCCAATCCAGATTGTATATGGCACACAACCGAGAGGAGTTTCTGAATTAAGGGATTCAGAACAGACCGTGACTAGGAGCATAAGTGTCGAAGAGTTTACAGAGGTGATGAAAGAACTTCACGGCCAGGTGAAGCAGTGACTACTAGATTCAAGTCACGAATATAAGCGCAGAGCTGACCAACGGAAGAGACAACTTCAGTTTGAGGTTGGTGAATTAGTTCTAGCACATTTGAGGAAAGAGACATTCCCGAGGGGAACATACAATAAATTGAAAATGAAGAAAATCGGGCCATGTAAGGTCTTGAAGAAATTGGGGGAAAATGCTTATGAGATTGAGTTACCGTATGGGATCGGAATATCTCCGATATTCAATGTCACAGATTTATATCCATATAAAGATGAGGAAGAAGGAACAGAAGGTGTACAACCATGGGTTCAGTGGAAAAAATAGATGCCGATTGCAGAGAAGTCGTATATGGAGAACATGTTGAACAAGAGAGTCAGTAAGAAGACTAGGAGGAAAGAATACTATGATTATCTGGTCAAATGGAAGGGCCATCCAGTGGAATATGCCAGTTGGGAAAATGAAATAGAGATACAGAAGCATGGATATACTGTGTAGGAGCTCATGGATAGGAGCCCATGAAATTTTTCAAGTGAGGGAGTATGATGCAGGAGCATCACAAATATCAAGCGAGCGTGGAGCAAGCGCAACATATTCTTTTGAGCACATGATAAATTTCTTGAAAACCTTTTTGAAGTTGATGTGCCAAATCTATAATGAAGCCATTTATGAAGGAGTGCCTTTGGATATTGTATTGGACCTTGAGCGATTTGATCTCGTCCTTAGTATATAGGAGGCATTAAAACTAGTTAATGCATGTAGATAGACTTGAATTCATAGATTAAACAGTTTTAGAAAGAAGGAGGGAAAACGGATATAGACACCCTCATTGTGTATTGTAACATAGTTGAAGTAGGAAGAGCATAGAAGAGAAGAAGAGAGTTGTCGAAGAACACCCATGTATAGATCTTGAATTAATAGAAGAAATTGATTCAGATTCATGGTTTTGTGTTATTCTCTGTGTATGTGTGTTGAATGATGTGCTCATGAGTGTTTTTTTTCCTGTTATGTATTTTCTTTATTGTTGTGTATGTGATTTCATGTTTGAGTTTGAAATCTGAGGGAAGAAGAAATGAGTTTCAATTGTTTCTCTATCTGAGCGAGGATTCCTGCAAGGAGTGCAGTCGAAAATGTCCGCAAGGAGTGCATTGATGGAGGCTCAGATAGTTTAACTCTTGTTCTCGTTCACCAATAAGTGAAGTTGGTTTATAGGGCCGTGCAAGGAGTGTGCAGGCTAAGGAAAGTCTCAGTTTTGAATTTGAGCAGAAGCTTTGAAGGACTATTGTGGCAGGTGTGCGCAGGGTCAAAGAAACCCAAACACTTGAAGTGTTTGTAGGTTGCCGCAAGGAAGGCGTGCAAAGGGTTCTCATTTTCTAAAGAGACTGAGAAGTTAGAGAAATCTCAAGAGGGATAAAACCTTCAGAACCTAAAGAAGGATTGCACAGGGAGTTCGTGCCGTGGAACATCTAAAACTAGTGTTGCAGGGTTGCACGTAGGAGGATGAGTAAGCGCAGAGACACACTTGTTTATTTTCAATAAATCCTCAAGGAGGAAGAAATCGACGGTCAGGATCTCGTGGAGGGGATTCGTGAAAAATCCGCCAGCCGTCGGATCCACCAGAGTAACAAGGAGGTTATGCCCAGACCAAGAGGGTAAGCTCGGGAGGATCATGAGTCGTAGGATCATTGTCGGGTTTCCCGTCAGCCATTCGGTCAGGCAGAAGCTACACTAGGGTGAAGTCCTAGTGAGTAGAGGAAGTCCTGGAGAGGCATCGGGATATTGGGGCATCAGGGTTTTAGAAGTCAAGAGACCCGAGACCTTTTCAAGTCTCGAAACACCGAGGAAGTCCTAGCCATGGATCTTAGGATGGACACGCGTCAGAAGATCCAAGAGGAGTCGGGTTTCGACACTTCATGAATCCCAGGGACAAAGAAATCATGGCATTAGGAATCGCGATCTCGCGATGTCCAAATAGCCGATGAGGGGATAGTGACGTGGAAAACTCAACCCTTACGACCTATCGGGAATCGGGGGTCGGTAAAGGGAAGTGTTTGGAACATCGCGAGTGCCAAAATCCCGACAGGAGAAACTCTGATAGGGATGCAAAAGGTCAGTGTTGACTTGCATCGGGGTTCGGGGTTTTGAGAATCCAAAACCACGCGACCACAGGACTCGCGAAACTGGGAGTTCCGATTTCCCAATCATTAGGGGAGATCTTTTGGAGAACTGTTGTGGGTGTGGAAAATTCCCGATAGGGAATTAGAAGAGCTTTCCAGTTCTTCTGGTTGAGGAAGGAGGAGGTCCTATGAGCGGACGTGCCTGAGGGCGCGCCTACGTCAGCCACATAGAATTAGAAAATGAAAAATGAAATAATAAAATAACAATAGTGTTGAAGGATGTATGACCATAATCAAATAGTACAATTTTGAATTAAATAAGGATACCATTTTATCATTTTGGAATTCTATCCCATAATTCTTAAAATTGAATATAATATGAATAAAATTTTATTAATTGGGGCTCAACACATTTTAATCGACCATATAAACCACATAACTTATTACACACAATAATAAAAATCTAAAGGTACAATTAATAACATTTATTAATCATGTAATAAACCTTTAGTTTGAACAATTAAGAAGCAACTAAATGAATAATTAACAACAATACATATGATTTCAATTACCCCGGAACAAGTTGATTAGAAGGAAAAACCATTGAGTATACATATGGCATTTCACGGAGAATGAAGAATTAAAACATCGATGGCCAGGGAGATTAAACTGCTTCTTAAAACAAGGATAAAGACATTGAGGAACACACCTGCACAACATAGAGAAGGTGGTTGTGAAATCGTTGTGGTAGGAAGAGTAAATACACTAGGAAGAAAAGCCTTTGAAGGTTGGGAGATGTTGCCAACTGAATACAAGTTTAAGGAGGACAAAACACAAGCTAAGATTTGATGCACCAACTGTGGAAGGAGAAGAAGGAAATCTAAAGTTAGATAGCTGAGAATAGATACCCAAGGTCACGGGTAAATATCACGATTGCTGAAGAAAAAAATTTGCGTGGGTTCCCTTCCACACGTAGGGTAAGGATATCACACACAATCATAGGGTACTGAGATGCAAGTTTGTTGGGAAAGGTCCATGAATTTCACTGGGCATTGGCCCCAAAATTTTCTAGGAAAAGGAGTGATGCGTCGAGCCTTGCGCTCTCCCCCAAAACGCTAAGAATTAGAGGATAAAATTGTTGTATAATCTCGAAAACATTGGGAAAAGTTAAGAACAAAATGTTGTGTAAAGACATTAGAAATCACCAAGCATTCAGGGAGAATATCGTTGTACATAGCATGGATGACACTGGGTGAAATTCAAGATGAAATTCTAGGAGAAAAACAAAAATAAGCACAACTCCTTGAGGGTTATATTGCTGCAAGAGAGGCCCAAATTTGTGGGGCGAAGGTTTTATAAAACTCAGAGGTAAATAGGGGTTAAATTAACCAAGAAAGTGCATAGAAAGGATATGTTATATGTCTGGAAATTAATCCATGGAAAAATGTAGAGAAAGGAGATGTTATCCATCTGACAATTAATCCATGGAAAAAACTAGAGAAAGGAGATGTTATCCATTTGGGAAAGGGTTTGAAGCAAAAATCCAAAGATAACTGTACAATTCATGGATAAAACTAAATAGAATACGAATGTTATTCACTAGGCGAATTTAAAAAGACACAGAGAAAAATATCTCAGAGATTTGAAAAAAAAAACATAGAGTTTAGGATGTGAACACAAATCTATAGCTGGGAAATCACATGCAATAATTGTTCAGGGAAAAGGAAGGGCACAGAGGTGAATACACTAAGCTAGCCACTGAGAAGGGAAATCACAAAGAAACTGAAGGAAATCTCATTAAGGGTTCAGGAAAAAAATCATGATCATAACGAGAAACATCATACTAGCTAAGCCTCATCGGGGAMTACATAAATTATGAGCTAAGATCATTCTCAGAGATCTATATATCAATTTTTAAGCACATTTCTTGAGGAATATAAAAAAAAACTCATTACAAATTAAAGGTTTTCAATTAAAATCCTCAAGAGAGTATCATAACGGAAGACAAGGTTTTGAATATGTTCTTTGACGCTTGCGCTCCATCCATCTCCCATCTTTCTAATCRTTCAAACCTCACTGCTACCTCCTAGCAAATGCTAGGGATACTCTTCTTCCCACTTAGTCCCCTAAGCCACAAAGGGGCCACACACAACCACAACCACAAAACTCTAGCTCCCAGCTCACATCGCAAGGTCGAGCTACCACTCTCTTTTAGAGTTGGGTATCCTAACTCTCACAAGAAAAATCAGTCAAAGAAATTTTGGCAGCATAACTTTACACATACCAGTTATGATTCATTCCTCTTCTCAGTCATTAATTTTATAGAGTTATTCTTAGTGACCACTTTCCATTTTCATGTTTAATTATTTTTATTAAAATTTAATTTGGAAACACTCTCCCTCATAGACTTGTCACCCGATCCCTTCATTGCACCAGAAATTAATTTATTTTATTTAATTAAATGTCAATTTCCCCCACCCATCCTAAAAGCGTTCCTTGGTGTCCATTTATTCCCTCTATTTCCTGTTAATGTCTGGCGCCTTTCTAAAACTTAATTGTGTTTAATTTAGGAAAGTTATTTAGTTCGAATAGACTAGATTCATTTCTATGTTTCCACATTCCATTTTACATTCATTTTCCTTCTTGTCTAAGTTCCAATTTAGCATGTCCTGCACATAATCAATAATTAAATATTTAGATAAAATATTTCTCTTTTAGATTCTTAACTTGCTTTTTTTCGTTCATCCCCCTTTTATTATTTTATTATTTAGTTTTTAGTTTTCTTACCCTATTTAGAACTAGGATTATTTTTCAACTAGGCTTAGAATTTTTAAGGGAATTTTATAATTAATAAAAATTTACTCATTTAACATTTATTTTAAGGATGACCCTTTCAAAAAAAAATATTGTTTTCTAGGCACCTAGGTTCATTGACTCACCGTTATTAAAATTGTGACATTCCCTTCAAGATGCACTACGTGCTCCAATGGTGCCACTTGCCTTTATTCATGTTTTATTTATACAACGTGCCCTTCAAGATGCACTATGTGATCCAAGGGTTTCACTCTCCTTTGACTGATTTTGGTAGTTTTCCAACCCTTGGAGTCAATACTCCATCATGCGACCTTGTGAGAGACTAAGGGCCTCTAAGGAATAATGACCCTTCCTTATTGTGCACCCTTTAGAATCTTTGTGAGAAACTGTCTCAGTCTTCCCTCACGGGATAATGGATCTCTCAAACTAGGTAATCATTAACCTACAATTTGATCCATGAAAGGAACGCTAGTAGGATGTGGCAGGGTTGTTTCCACATCTCTCCCTCAATTTATGGTTGTTGTGCATGGCCCCTTTACTCCTAATGTGAGTTTGATTAGCAAGAAATCGTCATCCTGCATCCATCAATGAAACATGTCAACAATCCATAAACAACATCATAATATACCCAATCATAGGTCACATATGCATAAACAAAAATAACAAAACCATATACAATCCACTCCCTGACTCGATCCAGAGTCCAAGGAGGTCCACCGATGCCATCAACATCCTCAATTTGTTAAGTGTCCTGTACACTCAAGACAAATCCATCAATAACACCTATCTATGCATAGATATCAAATAACATCACATAATAATCCATAAGCATCATCATCGGAATCCATAAGTGAAACAAACAACCATATACTAAACCAGATCACTTGCACGCAAGTGTCCTCAAAGAATAAGTCATATCATGTGCACACAAGAGAGGGATGTTACATACACCCCCTCTTTTTTTAAACTTTGTCCTGAAATTTCACATTATAATGTGCAGTAATTAAAGTATCTGACAAGATATAAATGTATAACTTTCAAACAAAAATGGAAACTACTTGCACATATCATATGCGTCCTCCCATGTAGTTGAGTGTGGAATATAATTGTCCCACTAGAACTTGACTTGATTGAATTTTAGACGTCGTATCTATTGAATGTGATGGTCCAGAATGCGGACTGGCTTGGCCATGAATGCACCATCATCCGATACCTGTAAAGAACTCATGTCAATCACATGTGTAGGATCGCTAACATAATGTCTCAAAATAGATAAATGAAAAACATCGTGCATACACCTCAAATAATTAGGCTAGGCGAGTCGATAGGCCATGGCCCCTTTATTTTCCACAACTACAAATTATCCCACAAACCTAGGAGAGGGCTTAGCACCCTGCCTAAACTTGATTAAATTGTTGTGTGGTTTCACCCACAAGAAGACTCGATCACCAACTTCATAACTAAATTCAACGCGATGCACATAGACATAACTCTTATGTCGATCTGGCGCTTCCTTGATCTTGTGTATTATCATTTTCATTTGTTCTTTCATTTCTTGGATCACTTCTAGCCCTACCAAGACCCAATCCTCAAGTCGATCCCATCTCAAAGGCATCTGACACAGTCACCTGTACAAAAACTCAAATGGAGCCATGTTAATGGTGCTTTGATAGTTTTTGTTGTATGCAAATTATTCCAGTGGAAATAACTCCTCCCAATGCTTATGTTGGTCCATCACATACATACGCAACATATATTCCAATATTTGGTTCATTATTTCTATCTTCCCAACTGTCTCTGGGTGATACGTGGTACTAAAGTTAATTTAGGTTCCCAAGGCCTCTTGGAAACTAGTCCAAGATCATCCTGTAAACACTGATCCTTGATTGGATATGATACTTTTAGGAATGCCATGCAATCTCACAATATCATTGATAAAGACTCTATCTATGTCTGGTTCCTGATATGTCATACGCAAAAAGATAAAATGTGCACTCTTCATCAGAGTGTCTACTACCACAAAAATCGAGTTATGCCTCCTTGTCGTCAGTGGAAATTCGATAATGAAGTCCATCAAAATGAAATCCAATTTTGATTCGAAAATAGCATGTGGTTGTAGTAATCATGCCAGTAATGCCTATGTTCAGCCTTCACTTGCTGATATTCTAGACATCTCTCTAGGTAGTTGACTATGTCTGCCTTCATTCCTTTCTAGAAGAATAAGGGTTTAAGGTCTACCCTCATCTTCGTGACTCCTGGATGAGCCATGTACACTACTCTATGAGATTCGTTCAAGATACAATTTCTCAACTCATCGTTGGGAGGTACGTAAATCCGGTTATTGTATCTCATTAATCCATCATTGTCCACAGTAAATCCCTTAAATTTTGGTACCAACATGGTGTCTTGTCCGATAAATTCCTTAACCTCGTTATACCAGTCATCATCATGTTGTATAGTTAGAATATTTTCACAAAGGTTCATCTCAAGAGATATCACTGAAAATATGCATGGTCTCTGAATCAATGCATCTGCCACTCTGTTCACTATTCCTTTTATCTAGGCAATCTCAAAATCATACTCGCTAAGCAGTTCTGACCAACTCCTTTGTTGTGTGTTCAAGTCGCTTTGCGTAAAAATGTGTTGGAAATGACAACGGTCTATTTTTAGTTCGAATTTCCATCCAATCAGGTAGAGTCTCCATACTCTCAAAGAATACATAATTGCCAATAACTCCAAATCATGTGTCACATAGTTCTCCACATGCTTTCTTAATTTTCTTGAGATGCAAGCAATCACTTGACTGTCTTGCATCAAGACTCTTCCTAAGAATTCCTTGGATGCGTCTGTGCATACCAAGAATTCCTTGTCCATGTCAAGGAATTTTACTATCGGCGTTGTCGTCATCAACACCTTGAGCCTTCAAAATGCTTTCACGCATTTCTTGGTCCATACAAACTTCTTTTTTTTCTTCTGCAGTTCCGTAATCAGATTTTCTATCTTTGAAAAACCTTCAATGTACCATTGATAATATCCCTCTAAACCCATGAAGCTACATACTTCGGGGACATTGGTCGGCACAAACCATTCAATAATATAATCTACCTTCATTGGATCCACATAGATACCTTCGTCGGAGATAACATGCCCTAAATAATGAATCCTCGATTGATAAAAATAGAATTTCGACAGTTTCCTATGTAATTTTTTTCTCTCTTAAACACTATAGTACCAAGCGTAAATGTTCATCATGTTCTTCTATTGTCCGAGAATATATCAAAATACCATCAATGAATACTTGAACAAACTTTTCCAAGTATTCATGGAACACCCCATTCATCAAGCTCATAAATACCCCTGTGGAATTTTTCAGTCCAAATGGTAACACGATAAACTCGTAATGTCCAAACCTCATCTTGAATGTGGTCTTAGTAATTTATTCCTCTTTGATCCGTAACTTGTGATACCTTGATCTCAAGTTGATCTTTGAAAACACTGTCACATCTTTCATTTGGTCAAACAAATCATCTATTCTTGGAAATGGATATTGGTTCTTGATCGTTTCCTTGTTCAATTGATGGTGGTTAATGCAGAGACTCCAAGACCCATCCTTCTTCTGTATGAAAATAACAGGTGCACCCGAAGGTGACACACTTGGATGTCTAATTCCTAGGTCCAAAAACTCTTTCAATTGAATTTTCAACTCATGTAACTCAGGGTTCGACATCCGATAAGGTGTTCTTGATATCAGTTCAGTTCTAGGTTTTAATTCGATGGTAAATTCCAATCCCCTTTTGGGTGGCAAACCTGGTAACTCTTCTGGTAACATGTCTGCAAACTCACGTACTACCATAATTTTTTCTAGTCCTTCTACCATGCCCTTGTCATTCAACACTAATATTTCATATAGCTTGCATCCCTTGTGCATTCTCTTCCATAGCTGAAGGGAAGAGATGAACCTTAAAGAAACTCCCCGGTTTCTTCCTACAATCACTTGTCTCTACCCCTTATCGTCGATCAAACTCAACCATTTTGTCTTACAATTGAGTACCACCTCATGCTATTCCAACCAGTACATACCAATTACGACATCATAATATCCTAATATCATGACGTACAGGTTGCCCATTGTGACAAAATATCCCAGGTTAAGGATACAGTCCATAACCTTTCCTCCAACCTTATTCTTGGCTCCCAAAGCCATTTCCACATAGCTAAAATCATCATGTTCAACTGCATTTAACTTAATTACTTTTAGCACTACACCATAAATAAATCTCTCTGTAGCACATGGATCTATCAAAATACTAAATTTATGGTCCGTGATAGTACCCGACTTCTCGAGCACAGTAGACTGGTGCTCAACCTCGTGGTTATTCACTACTACATTAATCTAGTGGGCCTTGTGCAAATCTCCTATGGTAATGTGTCCAGCTGACCTAGCTTCTTTGGCCCTCTCAACTGGGTAGTAAAGTTGGTAATGTGGATCTCCACATGTCCATCACCTAGTATTCGGTCCAGTACTCTTGGTCCCTGAAGTAGAAGCTGATGGATCATCGGCCTGGAACCCTGGTTTGTTTTTCTCAACATGCCTAAATTGTTGTTGTTGCAGATGACACTGTTGCTAGTGTTGTGGTCCTTGGTAGGGAGTCTGTTTCTAAGGCACTAGTCATCATGGTGTCATGAACATGGATCGTCTCGGAGTTCCTTGATACCTTGATGGATGTCTAGCTGGTGTCTAATGTTGTTGCACACCAGATGTCGCCTGTCCTTTTGGTCTTATAGGAGTCCTTCTCTGACCCCTATTGATCATCTCTTCCTCATCTATGAGGGCCTTTTGCATAACATCTTGTAACTTCTGAGGCATTAATATCCTCACTTTCACATGAATGTTGATGTTAAGTACGAACATGAACTTGTTGAACTTAAGCTTCTCGGTGCTCATATGTGGATAATACCTAAGAAACTCCATGAAACAAGACTCATACTAGGGTACTATATGAGTGCCCTGTCGTAAGGTGTTAAACTCATTGAGACGATGCTCAATGAATTCCTCAGACATATACCTCTCCCAGAACTGCTCCTGGAACAATTCCCATGACACGACTTCGACGACCATGTTCAGTTGTGGAAGGCGTATCTTCCACCATAGAAGAGTGCTCCCCTTCAACTGAAATACTGCCATGCATAATTTCATGTTGAAGGTATAGTCACGAACTGAAAAGAACATCGCCATGTTATCCAACCATGCCTTGGTGGCTGTGCCATCTGTGGCACCCAAGAACTCAAGAAACTTGACCTTAGCGACTTCTTGGTGAATGATACCAGTATCGACTGGGGTGCGCAGTGGACCCTCAGGGGGTATCGATGCCCTCACCTCATCTCTATCTATATGGATAATCAAGGACTCTGACATCCTCTGAAAGGACTTCAATAACCCAACCACATCCCCCACAATTTGTTTTTCCTATCCATTGAATTGTTCTTCTCCTTGGGGGTTAGACCCCTCTGGCATGGATGCTACTAGAGGCATATCACCTCCTCCCCTAGCACCATGTCGTCTGCCTCTGTGATGTCCTCTAACCATGATTACCTACACAGACACAATTCAATTTAATTAGTGATAAATTATTAATCAAGTGGTTATACAGTGGAAGGTGCAATGATCCCTAGTCGTAGGTTTGAACCCGCTTTGATACAATATGTAACAACCCTCCATTACGTCGGAGTAAATTCAAAGCATGGAAGGATTTTTTTTTCTTACTTTAGGAAATTTATACATCATAGTTAATAGCAACATCATCGACACATCATCCAATATATTAACAAAACCATATTAATGCATTAAAAATCACTCATGACACAAAGATAACACATCATCACCATGAATAACGATATACATATCGATGCATTAACACAAATAAACAACAATCCAAAATCATTGCATTCTACAATTAATAATGATGCATAAATAGTACAAATCGTGAATTTCTCAACTCATCTCATAAGTATAATCATCAGATAACACCAGGATAACATGAGATAACATAATGATAACCTAAGGATCATAAAGATAATCATAAGAATCACATAAGATACTACCCGTCCAACCTACCCTGCAAGGTTAATACCTCTAGGACACATAATCAACTCTCAAGCCTAGGTTCCAATTGATTTTAACCATTTAAGGTCTTAGGGTTCGCGACTATTCCGAGGAACAAGGAGGTGTCTACATCCCATTAATAGAATCAAGTCCCAACTAACTATGCTAAAATGACAACATCAATGAAATCAAATTCATCAATCCAACAATCCTAGTCCACAATTAATCATGGCGTGCAAGTTATCATTCGTATAACATGACATAGACCACATTAACTCCAAGGCACAAAAGAAAATATCATTTATGTTCATAGCGAAAATACCAATCATAATAACAACCATCCATCTTAATAAATTTTCATTTTGCGCATGAAGACTAGTATCTAAAACCATAGATTATATTATATTTTAGTGCAGGCAAGGAGTCTAACTAATCAACTAGTCCTACATCACATTATTGAATTGCATGTGAGCATTCTATGTAATTAATCCATCTTTGACACATCAACCATGCAAGACACATGAGATATCGACTTTATTTTTCAAGTCACAAGAGAATACAATTAGTATATCAATCATAATTTGACAATACTTAAGGGAGCAATAGTAACCAAAATTCTAATTCAGTCATGCAACATCGATATTCAAGGGCGCAAGGTAATCTAGTTATTAATCCATCATACATTGACAATTTAATGGCGCAAGAAAAAAGTTGTTAAATCAACATATAAAAAAAAGAATTCATAGGGCGAGCAGTCCTATGACTAAACAACACTCCAAAAATCATACTTTCATTGCGCACAAAAGGTCTAATATATATACAACATACATTACATTTAATTTTCAGTACGTGAAACAATTCTATTTATTTAACTAGTCATTCATCAACAATGAAAAAACAGTGTGCAAGAGCCACTATCCATTATTCATGGAAAAATGAATTCCCAATGCTTATCATACACTAACATCACACATTATGACCAAACTTTAAATTATTATTTTAAACAATATTGTACATGGCCAAACAAAGTTATCAATCAACCCATTTTGTTATGTAATATGTTATTAAAAGTGTAAGACTAACTAAATATGTGATAAAGGTGGATTGACCAAAGCCACTTAAAAGTAGAAAATGAAAAAGTAAATAATACAATAACCATAGTGTTGAAGGATGTATGACCATAATCAAATAGTACAATTTTGAATAAAATAAGGATACCATTTTATCATTTTGGAATTCTATCCCATAATTCTTAAAATTGAATAAAGTATGAATAAAATTTTATTAATTGGGGCCAACACATTTTAATCAACCATATGAACCGCATAACTTACTACACTCAATAATAAACATCTAAAGGTAAAATTAATAACATTTAATCGATCATGTAATAAACCTTTAGTTTAAACAATTAAGAAGCAACTAAATAAATAATTAACAAAAATACATATGATTTCAATTACCCCATCACAAGCTGATTAGAAGGCATAACCACTGAGTATATAGGTGGAATTTCATAGAGAAATAAGAAGTAAAACATCACTGGTGAGGGATATTAAACCATTTCTTAAACAAGGAGAGAGATGTTGAGGAACATGCCTACACAATGCAGAGAAGGTGGATGTGAAATCGTTGTGGTAGGAAGAGTAAATACGCTAGGAATAAAAATGTTTGAAGACTAGGAGATACTACCAACTGAATACAAGTTTAAGGACATAAATCAAGCTAACATTTGATGTGCCAAGCATTGAAGGAGAAGAAGGAAATATAATAGTTAGATAGCTGAGAAGAGATACCCAAAGTTGTTGGTAAATATCATGATTATTGATTAAAGAATTTCACGTGACTTCCCTTACACACAGGGGGTAAGGCATTCACACACAATCGCAGGGTACTAAGATGCATGGTTTCTGGGAAAGGACCACAAATTTTGCTGGGCATTGGCCCCATAATTTTTTGGTAAAAGGAGTGATCCGTCGAGCCTTGTTTTCTACCCAAAAACGCTGAGAATTAAATGAGAAAATAGACGTATAAACCTGGAAATGCAGGGAAACTTTAATAATGAAATTATGTGTAAATACATCAGAAATCATTGAGCATTCAGGGAGAATATCGTTGTACATAGAATGGATGACACTGAGAAAAATTCAAGATGAAATGCTGGGAAAAAAACAAAAATAAATGCAGTTCCTTGAGGGTTATATTGTTGCAAGAGATGCCCGAATTCGCTGGGTAAAAGTTTTATAAAACTCAGAGGTAAATAGGGGTTAAATTTACTGAGCAAGCATAGAGACATCAAATGCTATCCATCTGACAATTAATCAATGGAAAAACACAAAGAAAGGAGATGTTATTCGTCTGGAAATTAATCCATGGTAAAATGCAGAGAAAGGAGATGTTATCCATCTGGGAAAGGGTTTGAAGAAACAATGCAGAGATACCTGTACAATTCATGGAGAAAAATTCATAGAATATGAATGTTATTCAATGGGATAATTTAAAAAGACATAGATAAGAATATCTCAGAGATTTGAAAAAAAAAACACAGATTTTAGGATGTGAGTGCAAATCTATAGCTGGGAAATCACATGCAATAATTGTTTAGGGAAAAGGAAGGGCGCAAAGGTGTATACACTGAGCCGACTGTTGAGAAGGGAAATCATAAAGAAACAGAAGGAAATATCATTGAGGGTTCAAAAAAAAAAATCACGAGCATAACGAGAAACATTATACTAACTAAGCCTCATCAACGAATAGGAAAATGGCAAATTGAGATCACTCTCAGAGATCTATACATCAATTTTTAATCACATTTCTTGGTGAATATAATAAAAATAGTACAAATAGTACAAATCATAAATCTCTCAACTCATCTCGTAAGGATAATCAACAGATAACAGTAGGATAACATGATATAGCATAACGATATCTTAAGGATCATCAAGATAATCATAATAATCACATAATATAATACCCACCCAACCTACCCTGTAAGGTTAGGACCTCCAAGACACATAAGCAATGCTCAAGCCCAGGTTCCAATTGATTTTAACCATTTAAGGTCTCAGGGCTGGCAACTATTCTGAGGAACAAGGAGGTGTCTACATCCCATTAACACAATCAAGTCCCAACTAACTATTCTAAAATGACAATATCAATGAAATCAAATTCATCAATCCAACAATCCTAGTCCAAAATTAAGCATGGCACACAAGTTATCATTTTCATAACACGACATAGACCACATTAACTCCAAGGCACAAAACCAAATATCAGTTATGTTCATGGAACAAATCCCAATTACAATAACAACCATCCATATCAATAAATTTTCATTTCACACATGAAGAATAGTATCTAAAACCATGTCTAACTACTCAACTAGTCCTACATCACATTTTTGAATTACGCACGAGCATTCTATGTAATTAATCCATATTTTACACATCAACCATGCAAGATGCATGAGATATCGACTTTATTTCGCAAGGTGAAAGAGAATACCATTAGTAAATCAATCATAATTCAAAAATACTGAAGGGTGCAATAGTAACCAAAATTCTAATTCAATCATGCAACATCAATATTCAAGGATGCAAGGTAATTTAGTTATTAATCCATCATACATTGGAAATTTAATGGCARAAGACAATAGTTGTTAAATCAACATATAACAACAAAATTTTCATAGTGCGAGCAGTCCTATGACTAAAAAACACTCCAAACATCATACTTTCATTGCACACAAAAGGTGTAATATATATACAACATACATTACATTTAATTTCAGTGCGCGCAACGGTTCTTTTTATTTAACTAGTCATTGATTGACAATGAAAAATCAATGTGCAAGAGCCACTATCCATTATTCACGGAACAATGAATTCTCAGTGCTTATCATACACTAACATCACACATTATGTCGAAACTTTAAATTGTTATGCTAAACAATATTGTACATGGAAAAACAATGTTATCAATCAACCCATTTTGTTATGTAAGATGTTATTAAAAGTGTAAGACTAACTAAATATGCGATAAAGGTAGATTGACCAAAGCCACATAGAATTAGAAAATGAAAAAGGAAATAATAAAATAACAATAGTGTTGAAGGATGTATGACCATAATCAAATACTACAATTTTGAATTAAATAAGGATACCATTTTATCATTTTGGAATTCTATCCCATAATTCCTAAAATTGAATAAAATATGAATAAAATTTTATTAATTGGGGCCCAACACATTTTAATCGACCATATAAACCACATAACTTATTACACACAATAATTAAAATCTAAAGGTACGATTAATAACATTTAATCATCATGTAATAAACCTTTAGTTTGAACAATTAATAAGCAACTAAATGAATAATTAACAACAATACATATGATTTAAATTACCCCGGCACAAGTTGATTAGAAGGAAAAACCATTGAGTATACAGATGGCATTTCACGGAGAATGAAGAATTAAAACATCGATGGCCAGGGAGATTAAACCTCTTCTTAAAACAAGGATAAAGATGTTGAGGAACACGCCTACACAACACAGAGAAGGTGGTTGTGAAATCGTTGTGGTAGGAAGAGTAAATACACTAGGAAGAAAAATGTTTGAAGGTTGGGAGATGCTGCCAACTGAATACAAGTTTAAGGAGGACAAAACTCAAGCTAAGATTTGATGCACCAACCGTGGAAGGAGAGGAAGGAAATATAAAAGTTAGATAGCTAAGAATAGATACCCAAGGTCACAGGTAAATATCACGATTGCTGAAGAAAAAATTTCACGTGGGTTCCTTCCACACATAGGGTAAGGATATCACACACAATCGCAGGGTACTAAGATGCATGGTTGCTGGGAAAGGTCCATAAATTTCACTGGGCATTGGCCCCAAGATTCTCTAGGAAAAGGAGTGATGCATCAAGACTTGCGCTCTCCCCCAAAACGCTAAGAATTAGAGGATAAAATTGTTGTATAAGCCCGAAAAGATTGGGAAAAGTTAAGAACAAAATGTTGTGTAAAGATGTCCGAAATCACCAAGCATTCAAGGAGAATATCATTGTACATAGCATGGATGACATTGGGCAAAATTCAAGATGAAATTCTAGGAGAAAAACAAAAATAAACACAACTCCTTGAGGGTTATATTGCTGCAAGAGAGGCCCAAATTTGTGGGGCGAAGGTTTTATAAAACTCAGAGGTAAATAGGGGTTAAATTAATCGAGAAAGTGCATAGAAAGGAGATGTTATATGTCTGGAAATTAATCCATGGAAAAATGTAGAGAAAGGAGATGTTATCCATCTGACAATTAATCCATGGAAAAACCTAGAGAAAGGAGATGTTATCCATCCGGGCAAGGGTTTGAAGCAAAAATGCAAAGATAACTGTACAATTCGTGGAGAAAACTACGTAGAATACGAATGTTATTCACTAGGCGAATTTAAAAAGACGCAGAGAAAAATATCTGAGAGATTTGAAAAAAAAAACATAGAGTTTAGGATGTGAAAACAAATCTATAGCTGAACTATCTTTCTTGCCGTGTAATTTGAGCGGCAAATGGTTCCTTCCTATCTGTTTCAGTTTCCTGAAGTGGTGGCATCTACTGTGCATTGTAATTTTTCTTCATTTCTCTCAAGAGGACAATCAAATTCTTGCTCAAGGCGAAACATCACCACAGAAATAGGGGATCCAACTTTGGATTGGTAGTTCCAGGGGTCTAATATATATATTTGGATCGACCGTTCCAGGCAAAAACATTGCGGCGACGATTGTTATATCTCAGAATCAACTGGACTTTGGAGATCTCATGAAAACACCTTATCTATCCTAGATGGCCTTTGTTTCAAGGGTCTGGAGGGAACCACAAACGACCTTGGAAAACTATAGTCTATTCATCGATGGCAGACTCAGAGGAAGATCCCCGTTCTTTAGGTCTTATCAATTCGAATTCCAATGCGTAGAATATAAGTATGATGGAGCGAATGTTGTCTAGTGCAGGAGCTACGGTTTTCTCCACCATTATTTTCAATCCCTTGGACGTCATCAAGACCAGACTGCAAGCTCAGGTTGGACAGAAGACACCAGCTGTTAGGTCGGACAGGTATAAGGGCGCATTTGATGCATTCTGCAAAATAATTTGACAGGAGGGGTTATATTAGCCTTGGAGAGGGACAAGCGCAGCTCTAACATTGGTTGTGCCAACTGTGGGGTTATTTAACACAATTTAGTCGAATCTGGACGGTTTGGTTTTGGTCAATAATTCTATGCAGATTTCCTGTCGTGGGTAGTTGCAGTTCTAGCCCTGTCACTCATCGCCTACATATTTATTTCCTTTAGTTGCAGTGGTGTTGAGATTGGTGCTTTCGCTAGCTTTTGTGTGGTTTATGTGTTGTTTGTAACCGGTGATTATATGAACAGGTTCTAGCTTGGATATTGGAGCATGGTCATTGAGCCTTAAACTTTATTACTTCAGACCTATGCAATTTCACCTTGATTTACATTCACCACCGACCCAAATCCTCATCAATGAGCAACACCATCAGAAGTCCCCAAGAATGAAGCATCCACGAATTCATTTTTTTCACTCGGCCGAGATTTTTAACAGAACTTATGTTGAAATGGAGGAAAAGTTCAAGGTTTACATTTATCTCGACGACGATCCGAAAACATTTTTTTATCAAACCTCGAGGAAGCTGACTGGGAAATATGCGAGCGAGGGTTGCTCCTTCCAGAACATTCGGGAGAGCAAGTTTTCCATCGACAATCCTGAGGAGGCTCATCTTTTCTTCATTCCCATCTCTTGCCATAAAATGAGAGGAAAGGTAAGCATATAGTTACTTTGTTTCTTTCTTTATATTTTAGATGGTAACAGGGTCTGTGTGTTATTCGTCAAATAGAATGTGAGCATATTTCAATTTTGTCTGTTATTATGCAGCTGAAAATAATATGGAGGCCCTTATGTTCACTGATTTGGATTAACTCTTGCCTTAGGATACAATAGGCGTGTGTTTTCCCAGAAACCTTCGGTTCCAGAATCAGAATTCGTAGGAATAAATTTGGGTAAAACTTTATTAAAACTAAAACGTGTAACTAAAATAAGTATTAGTAATTTCGTTAAGCAACAACCACATTCCTTGCATAGCATGCATGAATATCTTCATCTTGAAATAAAAATCATCATTGTATTAAAACTAAGTCACAACAACCACATTCCTTGCATAGCATGCATGAATATCTTCTAAAGCAGTGTGGAAATGAAGAAAAATATATCCACAGCTGGAGGCAATTGGAAAATCTAAAATATTTAAATAAACCATCCAACTAAAAGGAAAGTAGGATTAGGGATTAACATAATCATAAAACACCCTGAAAAGGTTTAAACTTTTAGGCACAAATTATGGGATTGCTTCCCTTTTGAATTAAATTGCTTCTATGTAAATTTTGGGCAGCTAAAATTAAGATAGGCCATGCTTCAAGAGGTGGTTTGTGTAACAACACTTAGTTGTTTGTTTTATTTCAGTAAATTCATAATGCATTTATTTATTTTTATTAATGTTCTATCTTTTATGTGGAGGTTAAGCGTCGCTGGAGTTTTTCTCAAAAGAATGTACAAATAAAACTACCCCTTATTTAGGCCCTCGGTTCCAAATTTGAACCAGGGCTCTGATACCAAATGTAATGGCCAAATAATTTAAACAACCTACTTAGTAGTAAAATTCAAGAAATTTTACTAATTTAACTCATTCGTATGCAATTTCATCAATATAATAAAATTTAATAACAAATTAATTCAAAACAATGCATAATTCTTACCTGAACCTGATGCTATTATTTGCTCGTTGCTTGCTTCCTTCCCGCTGCTTGCTTCCTTCCCGATTATTTAGAACACTACCCAAAACCATCCTCCCTGCCGACTAGATGGTTCCCTAGCCCCAGGATATCAACGGATATCCTAGCCCTCCGTGCCCAAAACTCCCAGCAACTCCGGTCCACTGTCCACTGTGTCAATGCTACTCACAAAATTTCACCTCCCTCTCTGCAATACTCAGAGCTCCCCAAAATCCATGGCCAACTCCCGTAGAATGAATCTCTTCCCCGTAAGGCTC
>ML778143.1:946079-960148 GCA_009831015.1 Picea engelmannii | reverse complement strand
ATGCTCCAACGGTGCCACTTGCCTTTATTCATGTTTTATTTATGCAACGTGCCCTTCAAGATGCACTACGTGCTCCAAGGGTTTCACTCTCCTTTGACTGATTTTGGTAGTTTTCCAACCCTTGGAGTCAATACTCCATCATGCAACCTTGTTAGAGACTAAGGGCCTCTAAGGAATAATGACCCTTCCTTATTGTGCAACCCTTAGAATCTTCATGAGTGACTGTCTCAATCTTCCCTCATGGGATCATGGATCTCTCGAACTAGGTAATCGTTAACCTGCAATTTGATCCACGAAGGGAGCGCTAGTAGGATGTGGCAGGGTTGTTTCCACACATCTCCCTCAAATTATGGTTGTTTTGCATGGCCCCTTTACTCCTAATGTGAGTTTGATTAGCAAGAAATCGTCATCCTGCATCCATCTATGAAACATGTCAACGATCCATAAACAACATCATAATATACCCAATCATAGGTCACATATGCATAAACAAAAATAGAAAAAACATATACAATCCACTCCATGACTCGATCCAGAGTCCAAGGAGGTCCACCGATGCCATCAACATCCTCAATTTGTCAAGTGTCCTGCACACTCAAGAGAAATCCATCAATGGCACCTATCTATGCATAGATATTAAATAACATAACATAATAATCCATAAGCATCATCATCAGAATCCATAAGTGAAACAGACAACCATATACTAAACCAGATCACTCGCACACAAGTGTCCTCAAAGAATAAGTCATATCATGTGCACGCAAGAGAGGGATGTTACATACACCCCCTCTTCTTTTAAACTTTGTCTTCAAGTTTCACATTATAATGTGTAGTAATTAAAGTATCTGAATAGATCTTAATGTATAACTTTCAAGCAAAAATGGAAACTACTTGCGCATATCATATGCGTCCTCCCAGGTAGTCGAGTGTGGAATATAATTGTCCCACTGGAACTTGACTTGATCGAATTTTCGACGTCGTAGCTATTGAATGTGATGGTTCAGAATGCGGATTGGCTTGGCCGTGAGTGCACCATCATCTGATACCTGCAAATAACTCATGACAATCACATGTGTAGGATCACTAACATAATGTCTCAAAATAGATAAATGAAAAACATTGTGCATACACCTCAAATAATTAGGCTAGGAAAGTCGATAGGCCATGGGCCCTTTATTTTCCACAACTTCAAATTGACCCACAAACCTAGGAGAGAGTTTAGCACCCTTCCTAAACTTGATTGAACTATTGTGTTGTTTCACCCATAAGAAGACTCGATCACCAACTTCATAACTAAATTCAACGCGATGCACATCGACATAACTCTTATGTTGATCTGGCACTTCCTTGATCCTTTGTCTTATCATTTTCATTTGTTCTTCCATTTATTGGATCACTTCTGGCCCTACCAAGACCCAATCCTCAAGTCGATCCCATCTCAAAGGCATCTGACACAGTCACCTATATAGAAACTCACATGGAGCCATGTTAATGGTGCCTTGATAGTTTTTTTTGTATGCAAATTCTTCCAGTAGAAAGAACTCCGAACAATTCTTATGTTGGTCCATCATGTACATACGCAACATATATTCCAATATTTGGTTCATTATTTCTATCTTCCCATCTGTCTCTGGGTGATACGTGGTACTAAATTTAATTTAGGTTCCCAAGGCCTCTTGGAAACTAGTCCAAAATCATGCTGTAAATACCGATCCTCGATTGGATATGATCCTTTTAGGAATTCCATGCAATCTGACAATATCGTTGATAAAGACTTTATCTATGTCTGGTTCCTGATATGTCGTACGCACATGGATAAAATGTGCACTCTTCATCAGAGTGTCTACTACCACAAAAATCGATTCATGCCTCCTTGTCGTCAGTGGAAATCTGATAATGAATTCCATCAAAATGAACTCCAATTTTGATTTCGGAATAGCATGTGGTTGTAGTAATAATGCCAGTAATGTCTATGGTAATCCTTCACTTGTTGACATTCTAGACATCTCTCTAAGTAGTTGACTATGTCTACATTCATTCCTTTCTAGAAGAATAAGGGTTTAAGGTCTACCCTTATCTTCATGACTCCTGGATGAGCCATGTACACTACTCTATGAGATTCTTTCAAGATAAAACTTCTCAACTCATTGTTGGGGGGTACGTAAATCCAGTTATTGTATCTCATTAATCCATCGTTGTCCATAGTAAATCCCTTAAATTTCGGTACCAACATGGTGTCTTGTCCGATAAATTCCTTAACCTCATTATACCAGTCATCATCGCGTTGTATAGTTAGAATCTTTTCACAAAGGTTCATCCGAAGATATATCACCGAGAATATGCATGGTCTCTGAATCAATGCATCTGCCACTATGTTCACTATTCCTTTTATCTAGGCAATCTCAAAATCATACCCGCTAAGCAGTTCTGACCAACTCCTTTGTTGTGTGTTCAAGTCGCTTTGCGAAAAAATGTGTTGCAAATCACAACGGTTTATTTTTAGTTCGAATTTCCATCCAATCAGGTAGAGTCTCCATACTCTCAAGGAATACATAATTGCCAATAACTCCAAATAATCTGTCACATAGTTCTCCTCATGCTTTCTTAATTTTCTTGAGATGTAAGCAATCACTTGATTGTCTTGCATCAAGACTACGCTTAAGAATTCCTTGGATTCATCTGTGCATACCAAGAAGTCCTTGTCCATGTCAAGGAATTTTAGTATCGTCGTTGTCATCAACAGATCCTTGATCATTCTAAATGATTTCATGCATTTCTTGGTCCATACAAACTTCTTGTTTTTCTTCTGCAGTTCTGTAATCGAATTTTCTATCTTTGAAATACCTTCGATGTAACATCGATAATATTCCTCTAAACCCATGAAGCTATGTACTTCAGGGACATTGGTTGACACAAACCATTCAATAATATACTCTACCTTCATTGGATCCACATAGATACCTTCGTCGGAGATAACATGCCCTAAATAATGAATCCTCGATTGATAAAAGGAGCATTTCAACAGTTTCTTGTGTAATTTTTTCTCTCACAAACACTATAGTACCAAGCATAAATGTTCATGATGTTCTTCTATTGTCTGAGAATATATCAAAATACCATCAATGAATACTTGAAAAAACGTTTCCAAATATTCCTGGAACACCCCATTCATCAAGCTCATAAATACCCTTGTGGCATTTTTCAGTCCAAATAGTAACACGATAAACTCGTAATGTCCAAACCTCACCTTGAATGTGTTCTTAGAAATTTATTTCTCCTTGACCCGTAACTAGTGATACCCTGATCTCAAGTTGATCTTCAAGAACACTGTTACACCTTTCATTTGACCAAACAAATCATCTATTCTTGGAAATGGATATTGGTTTTTGATCATTTCCTTGTTCAATTGATGGTGGTTAATGCAGAGTCTCCACGACCCATCCTTCTTCTGTATGATAATAACAGGCGCACCCGAAGGTGACACACTTGGACGTCTAATTCCTAGGTCCAACAACTCTTTCAATTGAATTTTCAACTCATGTAACTCAGGGTTCGACATCTGATAAGGTGTTCTTTCTATCGGTTCAGTTCTAGGTTTTAATTCGATGGTAAATTCCAATTCCCTTTCAGATGGCAAACCTGGCAACTCTTCTGGTAACATGTATGCAAACTCACGTACTACCATAAGTTTTTTTAGTCCTTCTACCATGCCCTTGTCATTCAACACTAAGATTTCATATAGCTGACATCCCTTGTGCATTCTCTTCCATAGTTGAAGGGAAGAGATGAACCTTAGAGAAACTCCCTGGTTTGTTCCTACAATCACTTGTCTTTGTCCCTTATCATCGATCAAACTCAACCATTTCATATTACAGTTGAGTACCACCTCATGCTATTCCAACCAGTGCATACCAATTACGACATCATACTATCCTAATATCATGACATACAGGTTGCCCATTGTGACAAAATATCACAGGTTAAGGATACAATCCATAACCTTTCCTCCAACCTTATTCTTGTCTCCCAAATCCATTTCCACATAGCTAAAATCGTCATTTTCGAATGCATTTAACTTAATTATTTTTAGCACTACACCATAAATAAATCTCTCTGTAGCACATGGATCTATCAAAATACTAAATTTCTGGTCCGTGATGGTACCCAATGTCTCAAGCACAGTAGACTAGTGCTCAGCCTCATGGTTATTCACTACTACATGAATCTAGTGGACCTTGTGAAAATCTCCTATGGTAGTGTGTCCAGCTGACCTGGATACTCTGGCCCTCTCAAATAGGAAGTAAAGTTGGTAATGTGGATCTCCACATGTCCATCACCTAGTATTCGGTCTAGTACTCTTGGTCCCTGAAGTAGAAGTTGATGGATCATCGGCCTGGAACCCTGGTTTGTTTTGTTAAACATGCCTAAATTGTTGTTGTTGTGGATGATGTTGTTGCTGGTGTTGTGGTCCTTGGTAGGGAGTTTGTTTCTAAGGCATCAGTCATCATGGTGTCATGATCATGGATCCTCTCGGAGTGCCTTGATACCTTGATGGATGTCTAGCTGGTGTCTGATGTTGTTTCACACAAGATGTCGCCTATCCTGTTGGTCTCATAGGAGTCCTACTCTGACCCCTATTGATCATCTCTTCCTCATCTATGAGGGCCTTTTGGATAACATTGTGCAACTTTTGAGGCATTAATATCCTCACTTTCGCATGAATGTTGATGTTAAGTCCGAACATGAACTTGTTGAACTTAAGCTTCTCAATGCTCATATGTGGAGAATACCTAAGCAACTCCATGAAACAAGCCTCATACTAGGGCACTATATGAGTGCCCTGCCTTAAGGCGTTAAACTCATTGAGATGATGCTCAATGAATTCTTCAGACATATACATCTCCCGAAACTGCTCCTCGAACAGTTCCCATGACACATCTTTGACGACCATGTTCAGTTGTGGAAGGCGTATCTTCCACCATAGAAGAGTGCTCCCTTTCAACTGAAATACTGCCATGTATAATTTCATGTTGGAGGTATAGTCACAAACTGCAAAGAACATCGCCATGTTATCCAACCATGCTTTGGTGGTTGTGCCATCTATGGTACCCAAGAACTCGAGAAACTTGACCTTATCGACTTCTCAGTGAATGATACCAGTATCGATTAGGGTGCGCGATTGACCCTCAGGGGGTATCGATGCCCTGGCCTCATCTCTATCTATATGGATAATCAAGGACTCTCACATCCTCTGAAAGGACTTCAATAACCCAACCACATCCCCCACAACAATTTTTTCCTGCCCATTGAATTGTTCTTCTCCTTGGGGGTTAGACCCCTCTGGCATGGATGCTACTGGAGGCATATCACCTCCTCCCCTAGCACCATGTCGTCTGCCTCTATGATGTCCTCTAACCATGATTACCTACACAGACACAATTCAATTTAATTATTGATCAATTATTAATCAAGTGGTTATACAATGGAAAGTGCAATGATCCCCAGTCGTAGGTTTGAACCTGCTTTGATACCATATGTAACAACCCTCCATTACGTAAGAAAAAAGTCGAAGCATGGAAGGATTTTTTTTTCTTACTTTAGGAAATTTATACATCACAGTTAATAGCAACATCATCGACACATCATCCAATATATTAACAAAACCATATTAATGCATTAAAAATCACTCATGACACAAAGCTAACACATCATCACCATGAATAACGATATAGATATCGATGCATTAACACAAATAAACAACAATCCAAAATCATTGCATTCTACAATTAATAATGACGCATAAACAATACAAATCATGAATTTCTCAACTCATCTCATAAGTATAATCATCAAATAACACCAGGATAACATGAGATAACATAACGATAACCTAAGGATCATAAAGATAATCATAAGAATCATATAAGATACTACACGCCCAACCTACCCTGCAAGGTTAAGACCTCTAGGACACATAATCAACTCTCAAGCCTAGGTTCTAATTGATTTTAACCATTTAAGGTCTTAGGGTTGGCAACTATTCTGAGGAACAAGGAGGTTTCTACATCCCATTAATACAATCAATTCCCAACTAACTATGCTAAAATGACAACATCAATAAAATCAAATTCATCAATCCAACAATCTTAGTCAACAATTAAGCATGGTGTGCAAGTTATCATTCGTATAACATGGCATAGACCACATTAACTCCAAGGTGCAAAAGAAAATATCATTTATGTACATAGCACAAATACCAATCACAATAACAACCATCCATCTTAATAAATTTTCGTTTCGCGCATGAAGACTAATATCTAAAACCATAGATTATATTATATTTTAGTGCATGCAAGGAGTCTAACTAATCAACTAGTCCTACATCACATTTTTGAATTGCGTGTGAGAATTTTATCTAATTAATCTATCTTTGACACATCAACCATGCAAGACACATGAGATATCGACTTTATTTTTCAAGTCACAAGAGAATACAATTAGTAAATCAATCATAATTTGACAATACTTAAGGGAGCAATAGTAACCAAAATTCTAATTCAATCATGCAACATCGATATTCAAGGGCACAATGTAATCTAGTTATTAATCCATCATACATTGACAATTTAATGGCGCAAGAAAAAAGTTGTTAAATCAACATATAACAAAAAATAATTCATAGCGCAAGCAGTCCTATGACTAAACAAAACTCCAAAAATCATACTTTCGTTGCGCACAAAAGGTCTAATATATATACAACATACATTACATTTAATTTCCAGTGCGTGCAACAATTCTATTTTTTTAACTAGTCATTCATCAACAATGAAAAAATAGTGTGCAAGAGCCACTATCTATTATTCATGGAAAAATGAATTCCCAACGCTTATCATACACTAACATCACACATTATGACAAAACTTTAAATTATTATGCTAAACAATATTGTACATGGCCAAACAAAGTTATCAATCAACCCATTTTGTTATGTAATATGTTATTAAAAGTGCAAGACTAACTAAATATGTGATAAAGGTGGATTGACCAAAGCCACATAAAAGTAGAAAATGAAAAAGTAAATAATATAATAACCATAGTGTTGAAGGATGTATGACCATAATCAAATAGTACAATTTTGAATAAAATAAGGATATCATTTTATCATTTTGGAATTCTATCACATAATTCTTAAAATTGAATAAAGTATGAATAAAATTTTATTAATTGGGGCCAACACATTTTAATCGACCATATGAACCACATAACTTACTACACACAATTATAAACATCTAAAGGTAAAATTAATAACATTCAATCGATCATGTAATAAACATTTAGTTTTAACAATTAAGAAGCAACTAAATGAATAATTAACAAAAATACATATGATTTCAATTACCCCATCACAAGCTGATTAGAAGGCATAACTGTTATAACCCTAAATTGCACCACACATGCTTACCTAGAATCAGGCCAACTCATATCCATTCTTTACCAAAGCCATGCTGAGGAACCTCTTTGAAAATCCTTTTGAGTTAAATCAAACACGCCCTAACTCACTACTGCACGCGTTGGAATGCTGACAGGCCTACTACTGCATGCGTTGGAATGTTGGCAGGCCTACTACAGCCCGTGTTTACCTAACAAAGCACAAAAACAGGAAAGTTTCCAATGGGACAAAAAGCTATGGGTCAATTAACTGAAACTCCCAGCCATGCATGGACGAGAGTTCGTCCAAAACCCTAGCTCCTTCTAGCCTATAAAAGAAGGGGTAGGGGTACTATTTGGAGGAGGAAAAAGATAGCGAAGAAACTCTGCCCAATTGTTGAATCCATTTGTCCCAACCCTTTAGCATTTCCTCAAGATTAAGGAGAATTAAAGCAAAGCAGTTGGAGGACAAAGAAGAGGAGGATCCCAGGATCAGGATCAAGGAACGGTGGCCGGTCTCAACATTGATTGTAAGTTGATTCATCTTGAAAATAATAAAGAATACTTTTCCCGTCCCAATGCATGAGTTATATATGTTTCATTCGATTTATGCTTAATCTCTAACCCTCAGGTAGAAAATAGCATGCATGCGTAGTGTTTTGTCTTGATTGCAGGATTTTCTTTAGAAGGAGAAGCGCGAGCAAGTGCACAAAGCGCAACGAGGGATCTACACCAAACATCAGTAAAAAGGTTAGTAGGTCTTTTCCATGCTTGTGTGTGAAAAAGGGGTTTTGAGTTTTGGGGTGATAGGTTAAAAGTGATTTCTTTAAGGTCATGATCTGCATGCAAGCCTAACCCTAGCTTGTTAGTCCATAGGGTATTATTCCCCCACAACAGAATTGGTGACTCCACTGGGGAATTACTCTTTAGGGTTTTTCTGGATTTAGTTGAAGGTTTTTTGGGTAGTTTAAAGGATTGGATTTTCTGTTTCTTTGCATGTCTTTTTTTTGTTAGGTCAGAGCTAGCAGGGAACCTGGTTCTTTATACCAGTTTTTCCTTGACTGTTGCTTGACGATAATTATCGGGACACACAGAGGTACATGCAACCTGCATAAGGCCTGCACGCGTGTAACCCGCGCCCTAACCTTCTATAGCCCGCGTTTGAACGCTTGCTGTAGAGGTTTCAGCAGTGTATAGGAGTCAGAGAGCTTAAGAGGCAGTCTCCTCTTCCCTGTCAGGATTATACATTCTCAGGGGACTTTCTGGATCTTGTCTGGGTCTTGCTGGTTCACTGTCTTGTCTCAGTTTGCTTTATTGCATTTGTTATTTTCTACAATCATTTTTCTTTTCTGTTAAAGAAGAAGCATCCAAGCCTTCAAGAGACCCTGGTTGTCAATACCAAAGGCCTCTTCTAGGTCTGGGTTGCCTGTGTTTAGTTTTGTCTTGGAGTGTATACAAACCCGCGGCCTCTGTAAGTTCAGCCCACGGGTACCCGCGCACTGTTATAGCTCAGCACGCATTTGCACGCATGTTGTTTCAGTGACAGTCACGGGTTTGACTAGTTGCTTTTCAGCCTGGGTGGGGAAGTCATCCCCTCCTATGGTGAGAAGTGTTCCTCTTAGGGGTTTGAGTCTAGGGCTGTACAGTTAGTAGGTTAGGGCCTCTTACCCTTAGCCTGGTTTTTTCTTAGTTGATTGTTGATAAAAAAGAAAAAAAAAGAAATATTTTGTTTTATGGTTTTTAGACAAGCGTAAGATTCGGTGCTTTCTTGATTTCCATTGTGCGTCTTTTCTCTGGTTCTTTGTGATCTGCGCTTTAAGACTACATTTTATTTTGCTTTCTTGGTTTTGTGCTTGTCGGCATTTTTCCTTTGTTGCTTCATTTAACACTTAAATAATTTTTTTTTTTATCTCTTTTTCATTTTCTTCTTTGTTTGAAGATTGTGTTGTTGCATCAATAGCTAGGAAGAAGTCTTTTGTTCATAAGTTTTTGCAGTGCATTTAGAGCATAAGTAGCTCGTAGATTGAGTGAAATTCCTTTATGTTTGTTGCATGAAATCTTAGAAAAATTGAAAAGAAAAAGAAATCTTTCTTGGTGAAAAGTTGTTGGCTTTTGCATGTTTTGTAAAAGTTTTTGTTTCCAAGCATTTCTTATTCATTTTTATTTGATTCTTTACACACCATCAGTTTCACCTTCATACCTTGTGATGTAAAAAATCCCATAAAAGCAACGCTAATTTAAAATCTATTAGACTCTTTTGTTTGTAGGGTTCATACACTAGCTCAGGACTAGGGCCTTGGAAGAGGTTGGAGAGTAAATTCTCCAAGGAAACTCAAACCAAACATTGGAGTCTATGATAGGGAGTGTATAAGTCCAGTTACGTGAATGTTATCCAGGATCCCCCTCTAACACAGGGGCTAAACACGAGGTCGCGTAAGGAAAGGTAGCGGAGATAACCCCTCCAAAGCTGGACCAAGCGTAGTGGAGAACACATATCGAGGATTTGTTAAGGGATTCCGTCGTTTGCATTTTCCACGGGGCTTCGTGGGTCTCGAATCCATTACAGGTCCTCAGTTGTCTTCCAGACCATTTTCTCTCGATACCCTTGACAAGTTTTGGGCTTGATACCCTGCTCATTGTGGTCTACCCGACTATCGATTGTACCCACCTGGTGACTGTTCGCGTGCTGGCAAACTAGTTGCCAATATTTTTAGGGACATATACAGGTGACTGCGGGGGTATACCGCGGTACCTAGGACAAACATCTAGCCATGATTTGTAGAGTATACCTGGAGGGTGCTTCCGTTTTCGAGTTTCACTTGCACTGGTAAGTTGCTCTAGTGTTGGTTGTTGTAACTGTTCTTCCAACTAGTTTAGTGTTTGCTTGATTTATCTCTTAGGGGATTATTTTTCAGTGTGTGTTACTGTTTGATCATGTAGAATACCTTAGCGTGTCGTGGATCTTCTCACACAGTGGAGGATTCAGGGCTCCACCGGTCACGAAAGCTTCTGGGCCTGTTGTCGGTTATACTGGAGCCACCCCTGCCACCATTGAGGTGGAGGCTAGACCAACAAGGGTCTTTCGAAGCAACCAGGTTCCAAACCATTGAGCCCAAACAACTCCCGGAGGAGTCAATCGCCAATATTGTCTCAGTTGAAACCTCAACCACTGATACTTGGCCGCAATTTATTGTGTCAATTCAATTTTACAAAATCCTGTCAATGCCTCACACATCTATGGAAATAAATGTTGTTACTTCCTCTGGGAATTCTTCTATTCCCATCACCATTGTCACCACAGGAGAAGCATATCCTAACTTGTCGTCGTCAATCCAAGCCACTATGGTCTCAACTGCAACTACGTCGCACAATGGCCCGTCCCCATCTATTGCGGCAACCACACCTCCCTTCACACCTAGTGCGACATGCCCTCCGTTCTCATACGGTATGCCTAGTTCGGGTACCATTCCTGCACTCACTTACTCCACTTTACAGACTTTGGGTCTGGGGGAAGGGAGCTCTAACACTCCTCTGCAAGGTCAACTTGGGGGAATTCCTGTCCCTTTTAATGTTTTTCCTTACACTAGAGGTCATATCTCTCCGTCGTCCCCTTCGCTTGGTGGTCTGCATCAGCAGTCCGCCGGGCATCCTGCACACACGAGTTCACTTGGAGCTGGGAGTCAAGGAATACCTACACAAACTATGCCGATAGGTTCATCACCATTTGTTTGGAACGGGATGTTTGGTAATAACACTTTCGCATCCACTGCTTTCCCATCTGGGGGCACACCCATTTTTGGACAGTCTACTCCGGCACAGGGTACTATTCCTGCGCCGGGGGAACATATACCAGGACCTTGGAAATCAAGACAAGGATCCATTCCTTCCTCTGGAATGTCATTCTGGGGTAATTCTTTCCACAATCAATGGAACCCCGGATAGACTTCTATGCCTCTCCCATCAGGACCGGCATGGAGTAATCCTTCCCAAAGTCCGTCAAACACAATGAATGCCCAACATCCTATGTCCTTCATGGGGAGTCAGCCAATGATGTCTCCACAGATGCAAAATCCTTACGCTGGTCAGGGCTATGGTTTCTACCAGAATCCGGGCCAGTAGCCAAACTTTTCCTGGCAACTTGGTTCCAGTCAAACTCCAGGACCCTTTTTCCCAGGCTATCAGTAGCAACCCAAACTACCATTCCTGGCGATGTTAAACTTGCCCGATTTGACACGGTTGTTAAATGATCCTATCTATCACAATCCGCGTTGGCCTCCTATGCCAACGAAGTTGCCTTCGGACATTCCAAAGTTTGAGGCCAATCCTAACGAAGATCCAGGTGATCACGTGACTACTTTCCATCTTTGGTGTTCATCTAACTCATTGAAAGATGAATCCATCTAGTTGCAATTGTTTCAACGCACTCTTATCAGGAGTGCCGCGAAATGGTACATAGAGCTTTATTGCTCACGATACTCTTCTTTTGGCAAATTGGTGATGTCCTTCCTTAACCATTTCTAGTTACCTGTGAGATATGACGTCGAAATAGAGTTGCTAGCCAATTTCGAACAGACGACAACAGACCATATCTCAGATCATATCCGAGAGTGGAGACGTCGAAAGATTCTAATCAAAGTACCAGTCCCACCAGCATTCCTGTTTGAGTGGTTCCTTAAGTCTTTAGTCCCACAATTATCCAAAGACGTCGCAACTTCAAGATTTTTCTCCGAAGAAGATGCCATCATGAGGGCTCAACAGTTTGAGCTTATCTATTCTCAGTCTGGTTTATTATACAACATCCTGCCAGATGCTCCATGATCAATACTGGATAAAAATAGACAGAGAGCTGGACCACATGTCTATGGTATTGTTGGTTCGGCACAAACCAAGCTCGCTGAGCAATTGTCAAAACAATTGCAACAGTTATCTATACAACACTCCGTGGCTAGCTAGACTACTGCTTTGGCTGCTCCTCCTACCCAAACGTCGGAAGTACACTCCCTGCAGACGACTAACCCAAAGGCCAACCAGCAGCCTGAAGGGAAGAAAAAACAATGAAAGAAGGGTAAGGGGGAGAAGAAACCCACTGATAATGCTGGCGAGGGCACCATGGAAAAGCGGAAGGCGAGGTATTCGTGCAACTTGTGTGCGGAAGACCACCCGACCCATCTATGTCCTCGACTTGCAGAGGCCCAGAAGTTTGTCACACAACAACAACAAGTCGTGTTGACTAATCCCTTTCAGCATGGGCAAAATTTAACTCAAGCCTCTACAAGTGCCAAAGGGGGCAGCCAAGAAACCTTCCCTCCTCCAAATAACTCCTCATCTGTGAATGTATATATGGTTAGGGGTGATGCTTTAATAACGACTGGAGCGCACGACTATAGTAAACCAAGCGCCTCTAACAAGGGTAAAGAAGATGAAATCCCATCTCTTCCTCTACAGATTGAGAAGACATTGGGAGAAACGATGACATGCATTCCAAAGGGTTCATTTAAGAAAGATTCTCACAATCCAAATGCAAGGGCTGCCCATAATTACTCTGTGGTGGAAGATTTATCCCAAACCCCTTGTGCTATGTCCGCTTTGGAAGTCCTCCAAAGTTTCCCTGCTCAGAGGAAAGCCTTGTTGACTGCTTTAGGCTCTATTGAGACTTGTAACCCAGGTACCATCATGTTAGATACGATTGACTTGAAACCTCGTCTGCCTTACCACATCGCGTTTCAGATAGTAGTGGCTCATCCCACAAAAACTTTTACACGGAATATCTTCCGCACGGTGGTCGACAAGGGCACTTTGACTTGCATTATGTCATTATCATGTTGGAAATCCATTCTTCAACCTGAGTTGTCTCCATCACCTACTCTCCTTACTGCATTCGATGGTCGGTCATTCCGATCACATGGCATCGTTCCTTTTTTCCCTGTGCAGTTAGGAGGGAAGACCATGTGCATCGAAGTAGAGGTAGTCGATGCCCCCCTCGACTACAATCTCTTGTTAGGTCATAGTTGGACTTATGCTATGCAAGCTGTGGTTGATACAGTTTTCTGAGTCCTTTTGTTTCCACACAAGGGTCGGATAGTGACCATTGATCAATTGTCCTTCTCTAGACCAGACCCAGCTTTGGGAGCATCCATGGTTCCCATGATAGATAATCCTCAAGCCGATGTCATTAACGTAGGAGTTGGTTTGTGCCCATCATTGATGGGTACTTTCGATTACCCACCTACTCATGGCAATGTCAATTTTATATCAACTCACCACAAGGCTGATATTTTTCACGTCTCATCGTTCTGCATGACTTACTTTCAGGATCCATGGATTCTTCCTTCCCCATCAGCCATGATGGATGAGATGGGGCACTTCGGCATGTCCATGCTCTTGTCGGCTGCTGAAGTAGCGTACTCTTTGGTCCAGCAAGCTTCAGCCACCCTTGATCTGGCTCCCGCACAAGAGCTGGATCCACCTCTATGTTAGAAAAATAGGACCGCGGAGCAATAAAATAAAACAAATGCAGAAACAAAACACAAAAGACACACAATACAAGAGAGACACAGATTTACATGTTTCACACAGTGTGGGCTACGTCCACCAGAGAAATTTCCAGGTCCTTCCTTTATTATTATCCAGCAAATGAA
>ML778143.1:914556-941271 GCA_009831015.1 Picea engelmannii | reverse complement strand
GTTAGACTTAGTCTTGCCTTTTGACGAAGCATTAATCGAAGCAATCACTAGTCCGGACAAACCTTGGGAAGATCTTCATCACAGATCATATTTCCTCCCAGAGTTACACTGAATCGAAGCAGGAGAATTCACTATCACCATGACGGGAGATCATTCGTGTCCTATTAACCTCTTAGCTACACAGGAAATTTATACTGAGGGAAATATGGCGACTATCCCTGAAACCATATCTATCAACATCTCTCGAAACCCTGGCATCGTGGAGAATGTTTTCGTCGAAGCGGATTTCTCCCCTGAAGAGATTCAAATTTACACGGATCTTTTGAAATAATTCTGTGACATTTTTTCCTGGTCTTATTAAGAAATGCCAGGCATCAATCCGAAAATAGATGAACATGAAATCACAATGTATCCTGATGCTAATCCTATTTGACAAAAACTTCGTTCAGTCAATCCTAGGAAATCAACAGCCATTAAGGCTGAGGTTGAGAAATTTCTCAAGGCAGGGTTCATTTACCCTATTCATTTGACTCAATGGGTGTCAAACCCCGTGCCAGTCGATAAAAAACAAGGCGCGATTTGTGTATGTACCAATTTTCATGATTTGAACAGGGCATGTCCAAAAGATAATTATCCAACCCCGTTCATCGACCAGATCATTGATGAATGTGCCGGTTGTGAAGCCTTTTCGTTCATGGATGGTTTTTTGGGCTATAATCAAATCCAAATCAAACCCGAGGACCAACACAAAATAACGTTCATTTGTTTGTGGGGTACATTCTCCTATCGTAAGATGCCTTTTGTCCTTAAGAACACTGGAGCCACTTTCCAGGGAGCCATGTATTTTTCATTTCATGACCTCAAGAATATAGTCGAGGCCTATCTAGATGATTTAGCATCACGCTCTTGCAAGCGAAAGGATCATCCTACACACCTCAGAATAATCTTCGAACGCTATCGCTACTTCAGGATTCGCTTGAATCCCAACAAGTGCAGCTTTTGCATCACATCAGGACGTTTGTTAGGTTTCATCGTTTCAACAACGGGGATCATGGTCGATCCTCTTAAGGTGGAGGCAATAGTCTATTTGCCCCCCCCATGTACAATCTTTCAACTTCAAAGTCTTCAAGGCAAGGTGAACTTCTTACGACGCTTCATCGCCAACTATGCCGAAATAACCAAGGGCTTTATGCATTTACTGAAGAAAGATGTTCCCTTTTTCTGGGATGAGGCTGCTCAATGCTCTTTCGACACATTAAAACACACCCTCACTACCACACCTCTACTACGACCACCTAATTATAACAAAGACTTCTTGTTTTATCTAGATTCCATAGAGTCAACCATAGGCATGGTTTTAGTTCAAGAGGATGATTCGTTTTCCGAATACGTGATCTATTACCTAAGCCGAGGCCTCGTAGGACCAGAACTTAATTATTCCCATCTCAAAAAACTTGTGTTGGCAGTAGTTCATGCTATCCAATGGTTTTGTCACTATGTTCTGTTTCGCAAGACCACCGTCGTTTCCATCATGAATCCATTTCAGTACATGTTGACACGACGAGTTATCGGCGGAAAAATCAGTAGATGGATGGTAATCCTCCAAGAATTTGACTTAGACTTCATTTCAGCCAAGTCCAAAAAGTCATTGGTCTTCGCAAAACTTATCTCGGAGCTTCCGGTTGAGTCAGGTGACGTTGTGCCTGAGGAATCGCCTATCCGGGGGGATATGCTTTTGATTGAATTTTCAGACCCCTGGTACGGAGATATACTGATCTATCTCCAGAATTTGAAGTGCCCCACCTCTTCTTCTCGTGATGAGCATCGGCGGATACGCCATCAGGATAAGAACTATCTCATACTCAATGATATGTTGTATCAGAGAGGTGTAGACTGCATCTTGTGCCGATGTCTCACTCATGAGGAGGCCGTCATAGTGCTCAACGATTGTCATACATGAGCCTATGGCGGTCACTTGCCCGGGTTGGCAACAACCCAAAAGATTTTATGAGCAGGTTACTTTTGGCCCACACTTATGAAAGATTGTTTCGAGTCGGTCAAGAAGTGCCATCTATGCCAAATCTTCTCATGGAAGATAAGGGCACATCTAGCTACCATGTTTCCTGTCACCATAGTTGGTCCCTTCACTAAATGGGGGATTGATTACACTACATGCAACTCCTCGTTTGCAAGGGGGCACCGCTATATCATCGTAGTTGTCGACTACTTCACTAAGTGGGTCGAAGCTATGCCAACGTTTAAGGATGATGGAGAGACGACAACTCTCTTCTTATTTAACCAGATTATAGCACGGTTCGACATCCCGAGAGAGATTATCACTGACTATGGCAGTCACTTTCAGAACCAAATGATGTCTGAATTAACATCAAAGCTTGGGTTACGGAAGGAACATTCATCACCTTACTACCCCCAAGCCAATGGGTAGGTGGAAGCTGTTAACAAAACTCTTAAGATGATTCTACAACGAACTATCAACTCAGCCAAGTCAAATTGGCATTTGATTTTATACTCGGCATTATGGGCTTACTGAACCTCAGTTAAGACTGCAACCGGTTTCTCACCTTTCCAACTCGTTTACGGGTTGGAGGCAGTCTTGCCCATCGAATGTCAAATTCCATCTCTGAAATTGGAAATACAGTTATTGCCAGACACTTCTCCACTTGAAGAACGGTTAGTACACCTTGAGAAACTTGATGAACAACATCACGATGTGGCCCTGGCCAATGAGGCTCATAAACATAAGCTCAAGTGTCAATATGATAGGTCCATTCGTCCTCGGGTTTTCTCTGAGGGCAACCTTGTCCTGGTCTATGACCAAGATAAGGACCCCCTGGGGGCAGGAAAGTTTAAACCCATGTGGTTCATACCCTTCATTATTAAGGAGGTTTTAAAAAAGGGTGCTTATCGATTGGTCGATTTTGAAGGGAATGCTTTGGTGGAGCCTAGAAATGGGCTCTACCTCAAGAAGTATTACTCATAGAACGGTCACTGTGGGTAACTTTTTGTAACATATGTATAGTCTTTGTACTATTACTTTTTTACATTTCTTTTAAAACGTGTTATGGAAATGTCATTGATGTTATCTTTTGTCAATATGGCATATGTCAAGTGAGTCYGAGGTGTTCGTTGGGTATGCRGACGAGGCTAGTCGACACATGCGRAGGCTTGCCTCTGCATCTTGGGTAATCTTTACACCACAGGGTCAGTTGTTATCTTCCGGAGGTATATGCTTAGGTGACACCACAAACAATGTTGTTGAGTATAATGCATTTATTGAKTTGCTTTGTGACGCTTTGTCATTGGGTGTCTCTCGTCTCCGGGTCTATCGAGACGCTCAACTGGTTGTGTCGCAGCTAAACAGAATATACCGGGTTCATGACCCAACTTTACAYCGATGATTCCTTAGGGTACGTCTCTTGGAACACAATTTTKATTATATTACATATTTTCATGTTCCTAGGAGTCTAAATCAAATCAAAGATACTCTAGCTAATCACATTTTAGATTGGCATCTTGCCCACATATAAAAATATCATGAACATAAACATGTAAATACATTTTTTCACACATAATCCATAAGACACAAAAGAGATAAAAACCATATATAAACATCATAAAATCCTTAGAGTACATAGATGGGCGCAAGCACCTCACAAGTGGGAACCATAATGAGTCACTGGGGCTTATGCCCTCAAAAAATATATACAGATCAGTGCTCATGGCACATAAAAGTCTAAAGTCTGTTCAGGGCCTATGGGCCCTGTTATAATCATATACAGCCTGGCCCAAACGCCTAAACAATCGAACCCATGTCCGAGGTACCCCCACAATATGAGTCTACCAAGAGGGTGGCAAGTCCTCTATCTCTGCCATGGGAACTATGCGAGTGAGCACAGTAAATTTCCGCTCAATCTGCCTCAGGACCCTCTCGGCCTCCCATGCTAGGAGGTTCCTTGCTACTGCTACTCCTCTAGAGGCGACAACTGCGGCTTTTGACCGTGGGCGACACCTGTTCCGTGCATAGTCGGAGGTCACACGGGTCCCACATCTACATGCAATAAACGTTCACCCATCAAAAACTCTGTTATACAAAAACATGATATATATATCAAAAAGACATAAAAATTACATATGAAAACAAAAAAAAACTAGATAGGTGGAGACTTACCCATCTCCCCTCGCTCCTCACCAGGAGGCACTGGTATCGCTGGATCTCTGGAGAAGTCGATCCCCGCATATGGGTAGTCCTCAATTGCTGGGATCTTCCGTGATAGCCAGGCAAAAAAGTTGTCATTGAAGGATTCTACAGTCCTTCCACCACCCTGTCGTGGGAGAAACGCTGCCCATCTGCACACTGCAGGGAAAGTAGCCAGATTTCCTCGTACTGTCAGCCGAGGACTAAAACATGGAACTCTCTCGAAGAAAAATGAACACAGGATGGTCCCAAACCCGAAGTTCCCGTGTGCCCGTTGTCTACAAGATGTCAACTGACCTTTCATGCTCGCTAGTAGTGTGGTACTCCAATAAAAAAATTGTGAATTCATGCACTGGATTGCATAGTTCATCTGTGCACGTGAATCCTGATGCACGGCTACGAAGTCGGTAATCCGCCCAATGAGTGATAAGATAGTCTGAAGGGAGAGGCTGGTAATCCTACTAACGGGCACCGAGGAAGTTCTCTGATCAGTCCCAGCCTCACAATACTCCTCTATCAACTCCGAGACTTTGCTCAGCCCCGCAGGAAAAGTCTGAAAGTTGACTGGTTCCCCTCTCCTCGAGAGGCCAGTCAAAAAGTAAATATCCTCAGTGGTGGGCACCAATTATTGCCCCTCTATCATGAAAGCCTCTGCATGAGGGTGCCAATAGTCAACCAGGGCGTTCAATAGCCTTGGTTGCACGTGCATAAACGGAAAAAAAAAGAATTTCACTAAACCACACTAAGTCAGCACGGCCATAACGTTCGGATCTGTGGCCACTAACTCATTGGTGGCCTCATTCTCCCTCTCCCTCCATTGAACATACATCCTGCCAACACAACAAAGAAAAAGGGAGGGGTCAGGACTTGCTTAAATTAATTTTTGCATCACGCGGGGGGTACCCGCGGCCTGTCGAGGCAACAGTCGTGGGTACCCACGTGCAGGCTTGGCTCTGCACGTGGATACCCGCGGGCTGTCCCTGGACAGCCCACATTTTCCTAGGGCCGACCTCTTTGAGGTCGACGCCCACCCCCAAAATCAATTAAAAGCAACAAATGAAGTATTGAATAATAAGACAAGGGAGTTTGTACTTACTTGGTCCAAGAAGAAGTCCGTTTCATCCACTGTAGCTCCCGGAATCACGATATTTGGCAAAGGGGGTCTTTTGGCTCCAGAGTCAATTTCCAAATCAGCAATGGTGATAATGAGCTGCTAGCTTCCATTTATAGACTTTTTGGCCTCTTTTTGTCACTTTTTTGGGCCCCTTTATCAGTTTCTTTATACCAAAAACAATTTAGAGTGATCCAGGAGTTATATGGGAGGGATTTGATCAGGTATTGGGACAATTTTTATTGAGTTTCAAAAAATAAAAATAAAATATATTGACGGTCCATATTTTTTTTTTTTCAAAAAAATCAACTTGAGCATATAGGGTAGGATTTCATCCCGACTGTTGCATCTCGTTGCCTTTTGTTCTTATGATATAGGATCGATCCCATCCGGTTGTGGCACAGAACCATCATATCTTCTCTATAAGAGTCGCAACTTGGTGGTAGAGCTTACCGAAACATGGATGCCCTAGGTAGGTCCTGGTTGCATTATGGTGTCCATGCCGTTTCTAACAACACTGTAGGCTCGGGAGTCCGTATAGTCTTTCCTTAATATGAGTTTGAGCCTCATTCGCATGGGTCTTTTTTCACTCTTTGTCTTACCCTCCAGACTCCCAAAACATAACGGGTCTCCTTTTAAGCCCTTTTCAGACCCTCTAAACATGAAAAGATTGTCGAGCGATCTTGTGATCTTTCACGCTTGTTAAACTAAAATTTGAAGTCACGTCTGTCTGACGGTAGTTTACCCCTTTTTCGGTCCGGATGGTCAACTGTACGAATAAAGGTATACTCTATTGAATTCCAATTCTTTAGAAGAGTATCCTCAGGTAAGATTTTATTCCTTTTTTGGGCCTGAGGGACTAAATTTACGAAAAAGAAACCCCCCCGGAGTCCATAGTTAAGCTCTTTTCAGACTCCCTAAAATTGAAAAGATCGTCGAGTGACCTTATTCTTTCACACTCGTTAAAATGGTCCAGAAGAACATTTTTGACGGAGTCCATAGTTAAGCTCTTTTCAGACTCCTTAAAATTGAAAAAATAGCTGAGTGATCTTGTCCTTGTCACACTCATTAAAATGGTTTTGAATTGACGTCTAATCGGTGCTAGTTTACCCCTTTTTCGAACCGACTAGACTATTGTCAAAAAAGGTACCCCAATGGAGTTTCTTTTTATGCTTTTTTAGACTCTCTAAATATAAAAAATCACTGAGCTTCCCTTCTTTGGGCTCGTTAAACTTACATCGAAGGATGTTACCATTGTGTGTTCTATCAACCACATTTGCATCCTTTACCCATCAGCCTAGTAACAATTTTCCTTTGCATCTTAACACCTTTAGCCACTGGAGGATTTTTCTCGAGTATCATTTCCCTAGAAAATCAGTCTTGTCCTTGTTCCTTGAGATTGTATGTTTTCTGAACTCGTTCCTCCATTGTAACGTAATATTCCTTTATTCTTTTTTCAAAATCATCAAAAAGAACAAAAAAATCAAATATACCCCAAAAAGAGGATGGGAAAAGTAATTTCTTTATTGGCAGCATCATGAGTCTCCCTTGGATAAAGCACATATGTCCATTTGATTCATCAGACTTTGGGATGTAGTATGACCTTAGGAAGCTTTGCAAGCTATATTGAGTTGTGTCCTCCACCGTTTGGTTACTCTTCCAAACATATGGAGAGTTTTCATTGCCTCCTGCTTCGTAGACTTATGAATAACAGATATGTTGCATGAGTCTTATCACTTGTCGTGCTATTGTCCAAGGGAAGTTTGTCACTGAGCCTGAGTCAACCCCTATGCAATATGTCTCTTGTCCGCATACCCAGCCATCCTGAACGTCCAATCAAGTCTTTATTCGAAATCACTGAAGCCTTCAGTCCGATCATCAAGATTATCAAGTCCATAACCAACGAGTTGTCGAAGACCTCTGGGTAGTGTAGTTGTACACTCATATTACACTCCTACCTGAGTTTTAGAAGATTTTGAAGTTGTTGCTCAAGCTCTGAAGTACAGCCATCAGGCCGAATAAGCTTCTGGGAGATGGATACTTTATATGTATATCTTTCTGATTTCGAGATGTAGCTCCACTGTGTATTATTCACGACTACTCTTCATAGTTGTTTGACATGGATCTATAATGTATTTGATTAGTAGCCATGGTTCTATTTTATCCTGAGCATGGGTATGCCTGCCTCAGTGAGACATTTGTTATTTTGCAGATGGCACCTCCTGATTCCTGATTCTTGGGCTCCCTCGTTCAACATATCAGTACAGATTGGTAAAAAATTGGTAATTTATTTCGGCCATCAGATGCTCTTCTGACCTCACACATTAGGGGGCATCTATTATAACCCTAAATTGCACCACACATGCTTACCTGGCATCAAGCCAACTCATATCCATTCCTTGCCAAAGCCATGCTGAGGAACCTCTTTGAAAATCCTTTTGAGTTAAGTCAAACGCGCCCTAACTCACTACTGCACGTGTTGGAATGATGGCAGGCCTACTACTGCATGCATTGGAACGCTAGTAGGCCTACTACAGCCCACGTTTACCTAACAAAGCACAAAAACAGGAAAGTTTCCGACAGGACAAAAATCTATGGGTCAGTTAACTGACACTCCCAGCCATGCATGGCTGAGAGTTCATCCAAAACCCTAGCTCCTTCTAGCCTATAAAAGAAGGGGTAGGGGTACTATTTGGAGGAGGAAAAAGATAGCGAATAAACTCTGCCCAATTGACGAATCCATTTGTCCCAACCCTTTAGCCTTTCCTCAAGCTTAAGGAGAATTAAAGAAAAGCAGTTGGAGGACAAATAAGAGGAGGAGCCCAGGATCAGGATCAAGGAACGGTGGTCGGTCTCAACATTGATTGTAAGTTGATTCATCTTGAAAATAATAAAGAATACTTTTCCCATCCCAATGCATGAGTTATATATGTTTCATTCGATTTATGCTTAATCTCTAACCCTCAGGTAGAAAATTGCATGCATGCGTAGTGTTTTGTCTTGATTGCAGGATTGTCTTTGGAAGGAGCAGCGCGAGCAAGTGGACAAAGTGCAATGGGGGATCTACACCAAACATCAGTAAAAAGGTTAGTAGGTCTTTTCCATGCTTGTGTGTGAAAAAGGGGTTTTGAATTTTGGGGTGATAGGTTAAAAGTGATTTCTTTAAGGTCATGATCTGCATGCAAGCCTAACCCTAGCTTGCTAGTCTAGAGGGTATTATTCCCCCACAACAATAACCACTGAGTATACAGGTGGAATTTCACAGAGAAATAAGAAGTAAAACATCAATGGTGAGGGATATTAAACCATTTCTTAAACAAGGAGAGAGACGTTGAGCAACATGGCTGCACAATGCAGAGAAGGTGGATGTGAAATCGTTGTGGTAGGAAGAGTAAATATGATGGGAATAAAAGTGTTTGAAGACTAGGAGATACTACCAACTGAATACAAGTTTAAGGACATAACACAAGCTAACATTTGATGCGCCATCTGGGAAAGGGTTTGAAGAAAAAATGCAGAGATACCTGTACAATTCATGGAGAAAAATTCATAGAATATGAATGCTATTCACTGGGAGAATTTAAAAAGACACAGATAACAATATCTCAGAGATTTGAAAAAAAAAACACAGATTTTAGGATGTGAGTGCAAATCTATAGCTAGGAAATCACATGCAATAATTGTTCAGGGAAAAGGAAGGGCACAAAGGTGTATACACTTAGCCGACCATTGAGAAGGGAAATCATAAAGAAACAGAAGAAAATATCATTGAGGGTTCAAAAAAAAAATCATGAGCATAACGAGAAACATTATACTAACTAAGCCTCATCAACGAATAGGAAAATAACGAACTGAGATCACTCTTAGAGATCTATACATCAATTTTTAATCACATTTCTTGGTGAATATAATAAAAACTCATTACAAATTAAATGTTTTCAATTAAAATTCTCAAGAGAGTACTGTAACCGAAGATGAGGTTTTGAAGATATTCTCTTGCACTTGAGATTTGTCCAACTCCATTCTTTCTAATAGAGACCTCACTGGTACCTCCCAGCCAATGCTAGGGGTAATCTTCTTCCCCCTTAGCCCCCCAAGATGCAAAGAGGCCACACACAACCACAACCAGAGAACTCTAGATCCCAGTGCACCTCACAAGTTAGAGATACCCCTCTCTTTTCGAGATGGGTATCCCAACTCTCACAAGAAAAATTAGTGAAAGAAATTACAACAACATAGCTTTACGAATACCTGTCGTGATCCATTCCTCTTCTGAACCATTACTTTTATAGATTTCTTCTTAGTAACCACTTGACATTTTCATGTTTAATTCATTTTATTAAAATTTAATTCGGAAACACTCTCCCCCGTACACTTGTCACCTGATCCTTTAGTTGCACAAAAAATTCATTTATTTAATTTAATTAAATGTCAATTTCCCTCACCCATCCTAAAAGTGCTCATAAAAATTCTCCTTGTTGTCTGATTATTCCCTCTATTTCCTTTCAATGACTGACGCCTTTCTAAAACTTAGTTTAGTTTTATTTAGGAAAGTTCTTTAGTTAGACTAGACTAAATTCCTTTCTATGTTTCCACATTCCTTTTTACATGCATTTACCTTCTTGTGTAAGCTCCAATTTAGCATGTCTTGCACATAATCAGTAATTAAATCTTTAGATAAAACATTTCTCTTTTATATTCTTAACTTTCTTTTTTTTCTTCATCCCCCTTTTATTAATTGATTACTTAGTTTTTAGTCTCTTTACCCTATTTATACCTAGGCTTATTTTTCGACTAGGTTTAGAATTTTTAAGGGAATTTTATAATTAATAAAAATTTACTCATTTAACATTTATTTTAAGGCTAACCATGTCAAAACAAAATATTGTTTTCTAGGAACCTAGGTTCATTGACTCACATTTATTAAAATCGCAACATGCCCTTCAAGATGCACTACATACTCCAAGGGTGCCACTCTCCTTTATTCATGTTTTATTTATGCGACGTTCCCTTCAAAATGAACTACGTGATCCAAGGGTGCCACTCACCTTTGATTGATTTTGGAAGTTTTCCAACCCTTGGAGTCAATACTCCATCAGACAACCTTGTGAGAGACTAAGGGTCTCCAAGGAATAAGGACCCTGCCTTATTGTCCACCCCTTAAAATCTTCGTAAGCATCTGTCTCAGTATGTCCTCATGAAATCGTGGATCTCTTGAACTAGGTAATTGTTAACCTACAATTCGAGCCATGACAAGAGTGATAGTAGGTTGTGGCAGGGCTACTGCCACACCTCTCAATTTTTGGTTGATGTGGATGGCCCCTTTACTCCTAATGTGAGTCTGATTCGCAAGCAATCGTCATCGTGCATCCATCAATGAAACATTTCAATGATCCATAAAAAACATCATAATATACCCAATCATAGGTCACATATGCATAAACATAAATACCCAAACCATATACAGTCCACTCCTTGACTCGATCTAGATTCCAAGGAGGTTCATTGATGCCATCGACATCTTCAATCTATCAAGTGTTCTGCACACTCAGGAGAAACCTGTCAATAACACATATCTATAAATAGATATCAAATAACATAACATCATAATACATAAGCATCATCAGCGAAATCCATAAGTGAAACAAACAACCATATACTAAACTAGATCACTTGCACACAAGTGTCCTCAAAGAATAAGTCATATCATGTAGGCGTAAGAGAGGGATGTTACACACATGAACACAAAATGACTATTTAACAATATGTTCAGTTTTGGTATGAAATTTAGGTCATTAAATATGATTTGAGTAATCATGTACACATACAAATCTCATATACACATCCTTATCGCTCTGAATAAGTGATTGAGTTTCGATTTCAAACTTTAATATCATATTTTCTTTCATAAATTTAGATTTAATTTAYGTTTAGTCTATATGAGTGTGCAACCAATAAACATGATTAATTGAATTAATTGGTAGTATATATGTATAATACTTAATGCCTTGCTAACCACCAACATTCTCATATATGGGAGGAATTTTTGTACTATCCTTTGTACAAAAATATAAATTGTCAATCCAAGATGTATGAAGAAAACATAAATTTTCCACATTACAAAAATAAGCTTTATGTTTGATTTTACCTAAACTAGGGTATCATTGGGTGGGGTATCTATGCTATGTATAATGGATGAATAAGACACAAAATGAATGAACACAAAAATAATCAAGTTTAATGTCATTAAAATAAAGTTAAATATAGCATACACACATGTCACATAAATATGTTAAAGATACAATTCAACACACCTAATATATATTTAAATGATAAAAGTTAAATGTACTTAAAATATATATCCTCTAGCTATGTGGGATAGTAGGTGGAGTGGGTTGTTTTCGATACTACAAAAAGTGTAAATGACGAGTGTGCAACTGTAGAATGATTAACATCATTTGAATTTAACATCTATTAGGAAAAATAATATATGTATATTTAATGTTATGCATATAATGTTTAATCACTTCCATATAGTTACCATATGCTCGAACAAAACAGATTTGAGAAAAATTAAATCAAGTACCATGCATCGATTCACTATGGGTAGTAAATATATCCAAAAATCATATACTAACTCGCAAGAACCCCTATGATTACAGATATCTGCACACATCAATCCAAAGGAATCTACTGACTTGCAAGGACCCATGTGACTAGAGCTATCTGCACACATGAATCCAATAAGACTATTTAATGATATGATAAGTTATGACATGAAATCTAGGTCATTAAATCTCATTCAAGTAATAAAATATGTAGACTTTGGTATTTATAGGTTGTTGGTGAGGACTAGAGGTTATAGTGGAGGAGTTTCATAGTATTAAATATGTGTTATGAAATGGATCACCTGTTATTCAAAGTCTCTCTTATGTATTGAATTGTTATCAAAATTTTCAAATTAAGTGAGTTGAATTCTAAATGGTATCAATAAAATTTAAATACATAAATTTGAGTTTTAATTTGTATCGATAAAAAACTACAAAAATAATATAGTTTTAGGTGAAGTCTCTCTCAATCCATAATATTTATTTTAATGGATCAATAGTTAATTGAAGTTTGTTAAATTATATTTAGAAGTATCTTTGGCTAAAGAAGTTCTAGAGCTTGTCCATAATGATCTGATGGGTCCCTTTCCTCATCCTTTGATCGACAGAGCCAAATATTTCCTGACCTTAATTGATTATAATTCAAGGTATACTTGGGTGGGGGGTAATATGGAGTAAAACATATTATCTTCAACAGAAAAGAAGATGGAGATGGTAGTGGATGTCAAGTACATAATTCATATTTAGATATTGCAGAGATTCAATGAGCATAGTTTTGTTGTGAAGGAATTTATGAGCCAGAACCATAACTAGATTTGAATTGGAACTAGTTTCCAAAGAACCAGAGGCAGATCCATATTTCAAAAGTAGACATAAGAACATTGATCTAGTATCCAATATCCAAGATGAAATTTAGTCCCAGAATATTCAATAAGGTGGAGGAGGTGATTCCCAACGTCATTTGTATGGTGGCTAGAGGGTCACGGGGGAAATATCGGGCATCGCCCCATCCCCCTGCATGGGCTAGGCCCAGGTCCTGTTGGATGCCACTGGACCTAGACCTAGCCCGGGAGGGGCACTGGGACGATGCCCAACATCGCCCCCAGCCTTTATATAAATGAAAACACACACACACACACACACACACACACACACACACACACACACACACACACACACACACACACACATATATATATGACACTAATTATCTAGATTTGAAAAATAAAGAAACCTTCTAAACTACTTCACTTTTATGCATTCAAAATTTGAAGGAAGGCTTTGCAAAAAATGACTTTTTACTTCTAGATCTAGCTTTAGATATGAAAAGGAAAATGTATTTTTGAACATAATCCATATAGGCCACAATGTCAAAGACAACTCCATAGAGATTTTCTCTTTCTTTGTACTCGCATTTGAAGAAAAGAGATCAGAGTGACCTCACCTTCTATCCGATTTTTTTCCCGTATTGGGTTTCCCAAGTTATATCTTGTGTTTATTTGTCGATGGTGTTTGTATTATTTATGTTATTTATTTCTCATATTTCATATATTTTAACCATATTATATGTTTTCTCTATTATTCCCCCCACCCCCACCATCATATATGAGGGTGGGGGTGGGGGGGAATAATAGAGTAAAACATATTATGTTTTACTCTATTATTCAATATGAGGATGAGGGTGAGGGTGATGTTTTAATTTGTTATTTTCCCCCACACCCACCCTCATATATGAGGGTGGGGAGTAGTATTAGAGAAAATATAATTATGTTTTCTCTAATATTACCCTCGACCCAACCCTCATGTTTTATATACTATTACCCCCCATCCCACCCTCATATAGTTCAAGGTAGTATTAGAAACAACATAGTGTGGGGTGGGGGGTAATATTAGAGAGAACATATGATTTCTCCAATATTACCCCCCACCCCACCCTTATATATGAGGGTGGGGTAGGGGGTAATATTAGAGTATGTGGGTGCAGTGGAGGGCAATGTTAGAGAAATCATAAATATGTTTTATCTAATATCACCCCATACCCCACCCTCATATATGAGTGTGGGGTGGGGGGTAAAATTAGAGAAAACATATTTATGTTTTATCTAATATGACCCTCCACCCCAGCCTCATATATGTGGGTGGGGTGGGTATGATATTAGAAAAAAATCGGTGATATTCAAGAAAACATATTTATGTTTTATCTAATATGACCCTCCACCCCAACCTCATATATGTGGGTGGGGTGGGTATGATATTAGAAAAAAATTGGTGATATTTGAGAAAACGTATTTATGTTTTCTCTAATATCACCCCCACACCCCACCATCATATAAGTGGGTGGGTTGAGGGGTGATAATAGATAAAACATAAATATGTTTTTCTCGAATATCACTATGTTTTTTCTAATATCACAGCCCACCTCACCCACATATATGAGGGTGGGGTGGAGGGTCATATTAGAAAACATATGGTGATATTTGAGAAAACATATTTATGTTTTCTCTAATATCACCCCTCACCCCACCCCCCAACCCACCTACATGTATGAGTGTGGGGTGGGGGGTGATATTAGAAAAAACTTATATCCCACCCTCATATATTTGGGTGGGGTGGGGGGTGATATTAGAGAAAACATGTTTATGTTTTCTCTAATATCACCCCCCACCCCACCCACATATATGAGGGTTGCCACCCACATATATGAGGGTGTGGTGGGGTGGGGTGGGGGGTGATATTAGAGAAAACATAAATATGTTTTATGTTTTCTCTAATATCACCCTCCACCCCACCCTCATATATGAGGGTGAGGTGGGTTATGTTTTCTCTAATATCACTCCCCACCCCACCCTCATATATGAGGGTGGGGTGGGGGGTGATATTAAAGAAAACATATTTATGTTTTCTTTGTGGGTGGGGTGGGGGATGATATTAGAGAAAACATATATTTGTTTTCTCTAATATCACCCCCCACCCAACCCTCATATATGAGGGTGAGGTGGGGGGTGATATTAGATAAAATATGTTTTGAGGGTGAGGTGAGGGTGATATTAGAGAAAACATAAATATGTTTTCTCTAATATCTGTTGGAGTTACTTCACACACACCTAGGATTTTTTTTTCCTATGGTTTTTCCTTGTTTATTAGTCATAATTAGTCATTATCCAGTCTCCTATATTTTGGGGGAGAATATTCTCTTTAAGTTGACACTTCAATTTGACTAGTTGAGTTGAGTCTAGATGCTGCATTGGTTTTTTCACCATGAAAAATTGGGATCATCACCATACGGGTGCATTACTATTGATTCCTTTATCTACTCCTCACTACACTCTGTTTTGTCAGTTCACTGAAGACTAGTTGACCAGTTAACTCAACTAGGTGGAAGTTCACTCCTGTAACTTCACGAGAGACTAGAATAGGTGTTAGTTCACTCTTATAACTACTGGTGTGTGTCCATATCATTATAGACCACCACTATGGTGCATTGGTTCTCCTCCAGTGCGCATTTATTGATTTATATAGAGTATATCATGTGTAAATTATTCATTATTCACGACGACTAATGATAATTATTCCATTCTTTCTCTCCTTCTTCTTCTTTATCAATTTATCTCTGCAAATGTGTGTAGTATTTTGTAGTTATATCTATTCTATGCAGGTTCAATAAATTTACATGCTATCAAATCCGACGGACTACTAAAAAAAATCTACACCAATTTTTTTTGCAAGTACAAAGGATTGAAGACAACGAAAAGATGGATTTCTAAAAAGAATTCATTCTTACACCTTACAACTACTTTTCATGGAAGGAGAAAATATCCATACATATACAAACCAAATGATTGTATAGGTTAACCTTGAATACAGATACAGAACCAACATCATCCATATAAAAATTCAATTACTTAAATTGAATGGATTAAGCACTTGGAACAATTTGCAGTCTTATTTCTCCCAATATCCTTTTTCACATATCTGCCTATAAGAATCCCAATGAAGCTAGGACCACCTTGCAAGGGATATTTGGAAAAAATGATGATATGAGGGGACACATGTTGGAGGTGGAATTTCTCACATTGGATCCAAAAATATTCGACAATATCCAAGATTTTTTTACAAAATTCAAGACTCTAGCAACTCAAAGCTTGTGGGGTTGATAAATATGAGGAGAAACAAATGGTTCTCACCATTCTCTCCAAAATTGGTCCTGAATTCTCTGTGTTTGTGTCCACATTCCATTCAATCATATTCACCTCTGAATCCACCGGGAAGATGCCTTCTCTTGAAGACTTTATCGAATCCCTGACACAAGAGAAAACCAAGCTCATCAACATGGGGAAAATCAAAGGCCCAAAGGAACATGCACTTACTGTGCAATATGGAATCCATAAATATCATAAATCTAAAGATAAATATAAAATGAAATATCAAGCACATCTGAAGAAGGAAGGGTACACAAAACCCTTCACTGATGCCTCCAGATCCAAAGGGGAAAAGGGAAGAAAAGGGGAGAAATGCATGTACTGTCACAAAGGATTCCATCCAGAATATGCATGCACGCAAAAGAAAATATATCTAATGACTCAAATACTTCAACAAAAAAACCTTGGAGATCGCATCCCTAAGGGTGCCAAGAATAAAAAGCCAGAAGATCAGAATTCCAAGAAAGGCAATTCTAGTCATGCCTTGATTTCCATCAAATCCTCTCTCGATGCTTGGATCATATATTATGGAGAATAACATCACATGGATGCCTCAAAATTAGTATATTCTTCACTATATGCATGCAAAGTTCCTCCTAATATGATGGGGGACAACTCTTCTGTCGAAGTCACTGACAAAGGAAGGATTGAACTCACCAACGAAATCTTTGAGAATGTGCTACATGTTCCAAAACTTTTCGTCAACCTTCTCTCTCTGTATCAAATGATGAATTATGACACTAGAAATAAATTCATATTCACACCAAATTCCATGGACATCTATGACATGAAAACCAACTCCAAGGTTGCTACCGATGAGGTAAATCATCAGTCTAGATTGTATACAATTTCTAAATTCATTAAACCCGATTCTGCTTTACTGCCTACTCATGCTGATGAAAGTAGTAGGATATGGAATGAAAGGTTTGGAAATTTGAATTTAATATACATGAAATATCTTATCAAGAAAATATTGGTTGATGGTCTACCAAACATCCATTTCTCCAAGAGAGTATGTGAGGGATGTGTTCTCAGAAAACACCCTCAAGAGAAATTCGACAAAGGAAAGTCTTAGAGAGATTATGTGCCTTTAGATATGATCCATAGTGACCTTATGGGTCCTTTTATGCATCCATCTATCATCAAATTGAGGTTTTTTCTCATTTTTGTTGATGATTTATCATGTTTTACATGGATCTACTTTCTCAGGAAAAAATCTTAGGTCTTTCAACACCTCAAAGATTTCAAGGCCCTAGTTGAGACACAGTCTGGAAAGAAGATCAAATTCCTTCGAACTAATAATGGGGGAGAGTATGCCAATCATGAGATCCATAATCTTTTCCATGAGACAAGGATTCAGTTGCAGCACACAGTTCCCTATAATCCGCAGCAAAATGGATTTGTTGAGTGGAAAAATAGATCTCTAAAGGAGATGGCATCTTGCATGCTGCATGCAATGTCACTACCACAAATACTATGGATCGAAGCAATTAATTATGAAACATACATCCAAAAAATATCTCCCCATAGATTTTTTAAGGATAAGACCCCCTACGAGGCTTGGAGTGGCCTCAAACCAAAAGTAACCCACTTTCATATTTTTGGTTCATGTGTATGGGCCTGGATTCCCTCTGAAAAGAGGAAGGCACTTGATCCACAAAGAACTGAGTGTATTTTTTTTTTTGATACCCCCACAGTGTGAAGGGATATAGGCTTATTGATATTTCCTTGGACCAGCTCATCATTGAGCGTAGTGTCCAATTCGAGGAAAGTGTCTTTCATGTACCTCAAAAGTCGCATGCATACACCTTCATTCTTCCACCTATCTGAGATGATGATCATGCACATGATGACTCTTCTTCAAATGAGAGTTATGATTTAAAAGACTTGGATGATTCAGATACAGATTCAATATAATCAAGTGAAGAGTTAGAGCATACAGATGCAGAGTTAGAGCATCCAGATGCAGTTGTAAAGCCAGAGCAGAGGCCCAAGTGGGCACAAACTACTCTTCAGGATGCATGGGATCTCGTTGGTGATCCAGTCGATACTAGGAGGACTCGATTTGATTTTGAGGAGCCTCTTATTTCACTCAATGCCATTGAACCATTTCCATCTAGGAATATTTTCTTAGTTCAGTGTTCATATCCACAATGTTATGGCGAGGCTGTTGGAAATCCCTTTTGGGAATCCACCATGCAGGAGGAGTACAACTCCCTCCTTGAGAACCAAACATGGGATTTGGTTCCCCTTCCTTTTAGGAGGAAACTTGTCCGATGCAGATGGTTCTACAGGACCAAGAGCGCAGCGGATGGACATATTAACATATACAAAGCTAGGCTTGTTGCAAAAGGCTTTCAGTAGGTGCATGGCATTGACTATGATGATACCTTCGCTAAAGTAGAGAAGAATGATTAACACTTTCCATTGTGGTAGCCAAGGGATGGGAAGTCCATCAGATTGATGTGAAGAATGCATTTCTTCATGGTGATCTCTCTGAGGAGATCTATATGGAATTTCCCCAGGGATTTATACATGACTCCTCTTTGGTCTGTCGATTGAAGAAGTCTCTTTATGGCCTCAAGTAGGCTCCGAGGGCATGGTATGCCAATATGGACTCCTACATTTTTTCACAGAACGTTGTACATTGTAAATCGGACCCAAATGTCTACATGCTCAGGATGGTTGATTCACTTCTACTCTTTGTTCTATATGTTGATGATTTGTTAATCATTGGTTGCTCGAATTCAATGATTGTTGCAGTCAATAGGATTCTACATGACAGGTTTTTGATTATGGACATGGGTCCGCTACACTTTTTCCTTGGACTCAATATCAGTCATGATGCATCAGGCATCAAACTGTCTTAGGAAAAGTATGCACGATATCTCCTTGAGATATTTCACTTGACAAACTTCAAGTCTTCTCTGACTCCTTTCCTATCAGGACTCAAACTTGAGGATGGCGGGGACACTCCATTGGTTGAAAAAAAATTGTACAAACATATAGTGGGGAGCTTTTTATATCTCACACACACCAGACCAAACCTCTCCTATGAAGTTGGCGCAGTTTCGAGGTTCGTACAGGAGTCACATGAGCTACATTGGAAGGATGCAAATCATGTCCTTTGATACGTACAGGGCTCCATCACCTTTGGGATTCATTATGCAGTAGACTGTACATTATATCTCATTGGGTTTATTGATTCTGACTGGGATGGAGATATCACTGATCACAAGTCCACGTCTGGTTACTCACTAAGTATTAGTTCCAGGCCTATCTGTTGGTCGAGAAATAAGTAAGTTGTCATTGCTCTATCTTCAGCCGAGGTAGAGTATAGAGGGGTAGTTAACATAACCATTTAGGATATGTTGCTACAACATTTTATCACTGAGTTGGGAATTTAGTTTCACCGGATGATCGTCATCTAGTGTGACAACCAGAGCACTCTAAAGTTCTGCAGAGATCTAGTTCAGAGGAAGCAGATGAAGCACATTGAGATCCACATGCACTACATCTGTAACTTAGTACATGAGGGGATCATCTAACTACATTTATATCCTTTAGTAGAACATATGACATACATCTTCACCAAGACCTTCACTCAACATAAGTTATATTCTCTATGAAGTCGTCTTGAAGTGAAGGACACAATTTCCTAGAAACTGTAGTTCTTATTTTTACATACATTGTACCTTGAGGGGGGGGGGTTCCCATGAGGTTTTCCCTCTTTCCTCACTTTATTTCAGTGTATATTTTGTATTTGGGTACCTAGCATGGCCTCGTTGTTGGGACCCATTATTTGTTTTCACCATAATGATGTTCAGGGGGGGTGTTGGATTTACTTCACACACACCAAGGATTTCTCTTTCCTAAGGTTTTTCCTTGTTTATTTGTCATAATTAGTCATTATATAGTCTCCTATATTAAAGGGGAGAATATTCCACCTGGAGTATATTCTCTTTCAGTTGACACTTCAGTTTGACTAGTTGAGTTGAGTCTAGATGTTGCATTGGTTTTGTCACCATGAAACATTGGGATCATCACCATGATAATGAACATTTTCCTTGGGATCATAACCACACTGGCGCATTAAACTTTATTCCTTGATATACTCCTCACTACACTCTGTTCAGTCAGTTAACTGAAGACTCGTTGACTAGTTAACTCAGCTAGGTGGCAGTTCACTCTTGTAACTTATAGTGTGTGTCCAGATCACTCTCAACCACCAATATGATGGATTGGTTCTCCTACAGTTTGCATTCATTGAGTTATACAAAGTATATCATGTGTAAATTATTCATTATTCATGATGTTTAATGAGAATTCTTCCATTCTTTCTCTCCTTCTTCTTCTTTCTCAATTTCTCTCTGCAAATGTGAGTAGTATTTTCTATCTAGATCTATTCTATGTAGGTTCAACACATTTGGAATATCATCCCCCATCCCTCCCTCATATATTAGGGTGGGGTGAAGGGTGATATTAGAGAAAACATAAATATGTTTTCTCTAATATCACCCTTGACCCCACCTTCATAGATGATTTATGTTTTCTCTAATATCACCCCCCACCCCACCTTCATATATGTGGGTGGGGTGGGATGGGGGGTGATATTAGAGAAAACATATTTACATTTTCTCTAATATAATCCCCCACCCCACCATCATATATGTGGGTGGGGTGAGGTTGATGTTAGAGAAAACATATTTAGGTTTTCTCTAATATCACCCCCCACCCCACCCAGATATATGAGGGAGTGATATTAGAGAAAACATATTTATTGTTTCTCTAGTATCACCCCCAGGGTGGGGTGGGGGGTGATATTAGAGAATATATATATATATATATATATATATATATATATATATATATATATGTGTGTGTGTGTGTGTGTGTTTTCTCTAATATCACCCCCCACCCCACCCTGGGGGGTGATATTAGGGAAAAAATATTTATGTTTTCTCTAATATCACCCCCCGCCCGTGGGGGGTGGGGTGGAGGGTAATATTAGAGAAAATATGAGGGTGGGGTGGGTGGTGATATTAGAGAAAACATATTTATGTTTTCTCTAATATCACCCCCCAAATATATTTTCTCTAATATTACCCTCCATCCCACCCTCATATATGAGGGTGGGGTGCTGGGTAATATTATAGAAAACATAAATATGCTTTCTTTAATTTCATCCCCCACCCCACCCTCATGTATGAGAGTGGGGTGGATGGTAATATTAGAGAAAACATATTTGGGGGGTAATATTAAAGAAAACATAAATATGTTTTCTCTAATATCAACCCCAACCCCACCCTCATATAGGAGGGTGGGGTTGTTGGTTGGGGGGTAATATTAGAGAAAACATATTTTAATCCTCACCCCACCCTCATATATGAGAGTGGGGTGAGAGGTTATATTAGAAACACCCTCATATATATTTTTTCTCTAATATTAACCCCCACCCCCACCCTCATATATGATAGTGGGGTGGGGGGAAATAATAGAGAAAACATAAATATGTTTTATCTATTATTACCCCCCACCCCACCCTAACCTCATATACTAGGTTGGCGGTGTGGGGTTATATTAGATAAAACACATATCTGAGGGTGTTTCTAATATAATCCCCCACCCCACCCTCATATATAACGGTGGGGTGGGGGGTATTATTAGAGAAAACATAAATATGTTTTCTCTAATATAAACCCCCACCCCACCCTCATATATGAGAGTGGGGGTGGGGGTTTATGTTAGAGAAAACATATATATGAGGGTGGGGTTGGGGGTGATATTAGAGAAAACATATATATGAGGGTGGGGTGGGGTGCAAGGTTATATTATAGAAAACATAAATATGTTTTCTCTAATATTATCTCCCACCCCACCCTCATAATTACCCTCATATATGAGGGTGGGGTGGGGAGTAATGTTAGAGAAAAAATAATTGTGTTTTCTGTAATATTACTCCCCACTCCACCCTCATATATATGAGGGTGGGGTGGGGGGACTATATTAGAGAAAACACAATTATTTTTTATTTAATATTACCCCCAAACCCACCCTCATATATGAGGATAATTATTTTTTGGTGGGGGTCGGTGGAATATATGAGAAACATTAATAGGGGAATATATTAGAGAAAACATAATTATGTTTTCTCTAATATTACCCTCCACCCCACCCTCATATATTAGGGTGATTTTGTTTGGGTAGGGATGAGGGGAATATATGAGAAAAATGAAAACACAATTATGTTTTCTCTAATATTACCCTACACCCCACCCTCATTTATGAGGGTAATTATGTTTGGGTCGGGGTGGGGGGAATATATGAGAAAAATTAATATTTTTTCTCATATATTCCCCCCACCCCCACCCTGATATATATGAGGGTGGAGTGGGAGGTACTACTAGAGAAAACATAATTATGATTTCTCTAATATTACCCCCCACCCCACCCTCATATATGAGGGTAATTATGTTTTCTCTATTATTCCCCCGACCCCCATATGAGGGTGGGGGTGGGGGGAATATATGAGAACAATTATTAAGTTTTATCAATTATTCTCCACACCCCCACCCTCACCCTCACCCTCACCCTCACCCTCATATATATGAGGGTGTGGGTGTGGGGAATATATGAGAAAAAATATTAAGTTTTCTCTATTATTCCTCACACCCCCACCCTCATATATATGAGGGTGGGGGTTGGGAGAATAAAAAAGAAAATTGGAATAAAATAGAAAACTTAATAAGTTTTAAATATTGTTCTTGCTCATGAGAACAAATATTGAAAGAAAAAGAGGGAGTTTCTAAAGACATTGTTACAACACTTAACCATAATGCATTGTGATCAGAACATGGCAATGAATATTGGACATCTTGTATAGAAAAGGCATATCGACTTGATGATAATGACCCATATGGTCTATTATTTATAACTTCAAGATATAATTGTTAGTTTTTAGGGTTGACTCCATCAAATATACATTGTCTAGTTAGATTGCGAAGGATGATCGACATGAACATCCATGCATCCAACTCATATTTGATTACTCCACCCCTGCCCTCATGAGGGTGGTGGTGGGGGGATATATCAGAGAAAACATATGATATATATATATATATATATATATATATATATATATATATATATATATATATATATATATATATATATATATATATATATATATATATACACCTCCACCCTAATGAGGGTGGGTGTGGTTTCATGAGGGTGTGGGTGTGCGGATATATATATATATATATATAAAGAAAAAAAATTAAAAAGAAAAAGAAAATATAGAAAATAGGAAAATACACATTCAAAACCAAAAGTTAAAAAAACTGTGTTAAAACATTAAAAAAAACCAACAACAACAAAAGTTTTTTCATTTTTTTAAATTTTTTTAGTGTTATTTTTTGTTTTATTATTATTTTTTTAATTTCTAATATTACTGTTAAAACTCACACTCATTTTTTCTCAAACATTAACACTCAATAAATAGGAATAGAAAAAACCATAAACCATTTATGGTTTTCCAATTCTACATCCTAAAAATCACCATCAGTTAACTGGCCAACAATTGCTACCTAATATTCATTACTTGCGAGGGATTTGCATTTATTCCCTACCACTACTCAACAATTATTCCTCACCATGGTTGCAACTCTACTTGACAACTTTTGTTGTTATTCCTTGTTATAATTGACAATGATGCAACTCGCTATAGGATTTTGCAGCATGGCATGGCTTGGCAAGGCATAGCATTGGCATGGAAATGGCATGGTGTAACATCTCACTCTACTGAGCACATGTTATCGACTTATTATTTGAGGACACTTGTGTGAAAGTGATCCAATTATGTTACATGGTGATTTTGTTTTTATTATGGATTATACATGATGATGATGATATGATGTGACCTATTTATATATATATATATATATATATATATATATATATATATATATATATGTATGTATTGATAGATGCTATTGATGATTTTACCTAAGTGTGCAGGACACGTGGCAAATTATGGATGCTAATGGCATCAATGGACCTCCTTGGAATCTAGATTGAGTCAAGGAGTTGATTTTATTTTGTTTTAGTATTTCATTTTATGCATATGTGTCATATGATTGATGTTAGAAATAGAAACAGAATAGAAAAAATACTTTTTTAAAATTTTTGTTAGCTAGACTAGCAAGAACAAAGTAGATCTAAAATACTATAGTTAGATATGAACTATACAAATATTTATGAGTATTTAAAGCAGTTATATCTGAACTATAAGAATATTTCTGAGTATGCAGAACAGTTAGATCTAAACTAAAAAATATTTTTGAGTAATGCAAATCAATATATTTGAACCTCAATATTTTCGAGTATTGCAAATCAATAGATATGAACCTATAGATCTAGGACATTAAACATTTCAAACAATAGATCTAAATATTTCTGAGTAATGTGTACTAGTAGATTTGATCCTATAGATCTAGAACATTAAGCATTTCAAATAATAGATCTGAGCATAAATAAATCAAATTGAAGTGAATTGTAACTTACCTCTGAATATTACCTCAGTGTAATGAAGAAAATCTTGACACACATGTGAAATGTTAAGTCTTTGAATTTATGCTAAGATATAGTCTTGGACTCATAGATCAACCACTAAGGGTTATGTTAAACCCTAATATTGGAACATTACCCCTTAATTGGGGCATATTATATTAGTAATGTTATTTTATTTATTTCGGCTTTAGGCCATTAGTTGTAATTATACCTCCTAGTATCCTATATATACCAAGGAGACATTTTCATTTTGAATCATCTTGTACTTGAACATTTAAGTGGGGTAAAAGGAGTTTTCCCCCTTGAAGAGGCTTATTATCTGACATTATCTTTTTTTCAAGGCGTTGAGTACTTTTTCTGAGGATTTTCTATGCTATATTGATATTTGGTTCTTAACATATGGTATCAGAGCTCAAGGTCTTGGGGTTTCGCTGCTACATCTGAGACACCTTGGAATTTTCTCTATAAAGTTTTTTCTAAAACGTTTCAGAAGGAACAACTTGGAGGATATTTAGTAGATGGATCATGGTACGTTGGGCTAAAAATTCAGCTCCTGAGGCCTTGTACTTTCGGAGATACAGCCTGTACAAGATAGGGCTCTAGAATCATCCTGAACTAAGTTATTACAGAATTTTCACTATAATTATTTTTTGGTAACGTTTCAGACCCTAAAATCTGGAGGCTATTTACAAAAATTAGTAAGGTATCTTTGGTAAAAATTTCATCTTCTGGGTCATCTTAAATTTGTAGATACACCTTGTGTAAGATAGGCTATCTGACTAGTCCTATTGACTAGTCTCAAGAAGGTGTTCCAGGTAAAAAAATCATAACTTCTTCCTAGAGTATCCAAATTGTGTGGGACTAGTTTCATTGGGTCTTGGACAGTCTGTAGTATTTATGTTGTCAGTTTCAGAATTTTATATCAATTATTTTGTGCGGTGCACACTATACAAGTGAGATATCCTGGAAAGGCCAAAAATCAGCAAGTTGTGGGGAATTTACCGTAAATTCCACTTGGCACATCCAATTTTGATCAGACCTGTGGCATTGCAGAGAAGAGATATTGTAGAAATACATAAAACAAAGTTTCATACCCAAAAGGGCCAAAACTTGGGAGATACAACAGAAGAATTATTGTCTATCAGAACCACCTCAAAATCAAGGTTCAAAAGTGATACTTGGCCAACATGCCACCCAAAAAGGGAACTTCTACACCAAATAAGCCTCCAGAAAATCCTACTTGGACACTTGATGAAGGTGAAGAAATGCGTAGGGACATAAATGAACTACAAAATAAGATGGATTCAATGGAAGCTAAGTTGAATACTAAGATGGATTCAATGGAAGATAAGTTGAATACTAAGATGGATTCAATGGAAGCTAAGTTGGATACTAATATAGATGGTTTAAAAGGGAAGATCATGGAAGTATTGAAAAATTTCGTAACAGAGAAGACACCTGAAAGTGAAAATGCATCCCATGAAATTCATGATGAGGACACAAGGAAGGTGAATCAAGAATGGATAAACTCCAACTTTGGTTTGAAGGCCAACCACGTTCCTAAGATTGATATGAGGAAGTTTGATGGCAAGGACCCAATCACATGCATACTTCATATGGAGCAATTCTTTTATCTCCATAATGTGCCACATACACAAAAGGTACGAATTGCTTCTTTATATTTAGAACCTAATCAATTTGTATGGTATCGATGGCTTTGTTCTCTCAAATCACTCACCACTTGGACAATTTTCATGGAAGAAATGATAGCATACTGTGAGGATACAAGGAGAAATACCTTTTTTAGCCAATTGATAAATCTCAAGCAAAAGGGTTTAGTTATCGAGCACATTGAGAACTTCCAAATATTGAATATAAAGGTAACCGATATTCCATATGAGCACTTGATTGATGTATTCATAGGAACTTTAAAGGATAACATTCAACATGAGGTTCGCCTTTGGAAACCCAAATCATTGGAGAATGCATTTAAGGTGGCAAGAAATGTTG
>ML778143.1:848482-865914 GCA_009831015.1 Picea engelmannii | reverse complement strand
TATCGCTTGAATTAAGGTCTTTAGTGTTAAATGATAATTGTAAATTTAAATCAAATGCATCGACCCTTCTTGTAAAAGGAAGTTCTCTTTTATTTAAATTTTAACTAGAATATTATTCATTCTTGTTGATTGAAAGGTTAATGCACTGGTTGAAAGTAGTGACATCAACGATGTCCTGAATTTTAAATTAATTTAAATATGATCAATTATCTAAGAAATCCTTTACTCTTTAAATTATTTTATCTTATACAATGGATGATACTGTAAGCCCTTTTATACATTGTTTATAGATTAGATCATCGAGTTCAACGTTGTTATTGAGTGATGGTTGGTTAATTGAGATTAATTAAATTTATGTGTATACACTTAACAAATGTCATTAATAAAGGGACTGTATCCAGTCTTTGGGGTAAAAAATAGGGCACAACAAGTTTTTATTTCCAATTGTGCATAATGTGGATAAAAAACTTATGGAAAAACTCAATGGTATTACTCCACTCGTCCACAATTGTTTTAAAAAAAACAATTGTATGGAATGCAAGTTTTAAACTCATTTTCCTTTCGTAAGTGTCATGATATATAGTTTAAACTTGTCCACAATTGTTTTAAGAAAAATGATTGTATGGAATGCAAGTTTTAAACTCATTTTCATTTCGTAAGTGTCATGATATATAGTTTAAGTTTTAATTATGTTATATGAAAAGTCATGGAATTAGTATTTAGTTCCATTACTATCACATCATATGATTGAAGTGATAAGGAAGTATTAAATAGAGTAAATAAATAAGGTGTTGGATGATGCGTTGGTTGTATACTTAGTGAATTATACATTAATATGAAAATAAATATTTAATAGTTTAACACTGGGTCATTATATGATAATAGATTTAGTTTATATAGAGTTTTCTTATCATAGTCACCATATATGATTGATATGACGAATAGATACTAAAAGTATTAAGTAATATTGTTGAATGGAATAATGATGATTAGAATGAATTCTCTATCTGATACTAAGATTGTACTTATGCTCTTGTAGTTTTTATTAATCTTTATGTATTATTCACTTACTCAACCTTGCACTTAATATTGATTAAGCAAAGTAGCTTATTCTATTGCAACATGAAGAATTGATGTTTAAGTATGGTTGATGAATCTAGTCTTGAATTTCAACTTATGATTGGATTAATGGGATTTAGATACCTCCTTATTCCTAAGAATAGTCGTCAGTCCTAAAACCTTAAGTGGTCAAAATCAATCGAATGAATCCTGGACTTGAGTGTTGATTATGTGTCCTGGAGGTCCTAACCTTGTAGGATAGGTTGGGTGAGTATTTTCCTTTTGTTATCTTTATGTGATATGGATGATTGAATGATAGTGATGTTTCTTTCAGTTGATTGTGCTGAAAATTGATTGTGTAGTTATTAATATATGTTGTGACACATATCACTAGTCGTAATGTTGTTTTTAAAAAAAAAAATATTAGCTCTTTTGTACTCACTATTTGTTGTCGTAACGGAGGGTTCATTACATATGGTATCAGAGTGGGTTCACCCTGCAACTTTGGACCATTGCGCCTTCCACTTTGCTAAACAAATGATTAAAACTATATCGCTAATTAAAAATTTGAAAATTGTACATGCAGGTAATCATGGTTAGAGGACGTCGTGGAGGTAAATGATGTGGTGTTGTAGGAATAGGTGTGATGCCTCCAATAACATCCATGCTAGAGGGGTATAACCCCCAAGGAGAAGAGAAAAACACTAAACAAGAACAAATTGTTGTGGGAGATGTGGTAGGTATGATGAGATCCTTTCAGAGGATGTCAAAGGCTTTGATTAATCGAATGCATCAATATGAGGGCAAAGCATCTATACCCAATGAGGGTTCGCAATGCGCTCCTACTGGTAGTGTTAGCATACACAAAGAAATCTCGAAGGTGAAGTTTCTTGAGTTCATGGGTGCCACAAACGACTCAACCGTCGAGGCATGGTTGCATAACATGGTGATGTGCTTCGCATTTCATGACTACACCTCCAACATGAAAGTCCACATGATAGTATTTCAGCTAAAGGGGAGTGCTCTTCTATGGTGGAATATGCTCCTACCTCAACTGAACATGGTCATCGAAGATGTGACATAGGAGATGTTCGAGAAACGGCTCTAGGAGAGGTACTTTTCCGAGGAATTCATTGAGTGCTAGATTAATGAGTTCAATGCCTTACGAAAGGGTGATCATACAGTTCCAGAGTATGAGGACAAATTCATGGAGCTACTTATATATGCCCCACTTATGAACATGGAGAAGTTGAAGGTAAAGAAGTTTTTGTTTGGACTTAACTTCAACATTCGTGCAAAGGTAAGGATTCTAATGCCTCAAACATTGGACGATGTAGTTCATAAGGCCCTCATAGCTAAGGAAGAGTTGAACAATGGGGTTGAAGGAAAGACTCCTTTTAGACCGACTAGACATAGAACATCAGGGGTGCAACATCATCAGACACTAGTTAGACCGACTTCAGGGCATCAAGATACATCTAGAGGAACTATTTTCATGACACCATGATGATATAATCCTCAGCAGATGACTCTTTACAGAGGAACACCACATCAACAACAATGTCACCCGCAACATCAACAGTTTAGGCCTGTTCAGTAGAACAAACTAGGATCATAGAATACTAGGCCGACAACTTCTACTTCAGGGACCAGGAGACACATTACCAAGGATACTTTCTGATTGAGAAGGCCAAAGGGGTCGGATCATCAGGACCCACTATAGTTGGAGACTTGGGTAAGGCCCACAAGATTCATGCAATGATGAATAACTTCCAGGCCGAGAACCAATCCACCGTACTCGAGACATCAGGTACAATCGCTGACTAAAATTTTATTATTTTGATAGATCCAAGTGCTAAAAAGAGATTTATCTCTAGTGCAATGCTAAAGAGAATTAAGGTAAGGGAAGTTGATCAGGATGAGTTCAGATACGCAGAAATGGCTTCAGGTGGAAAACAAAAGGTTGGAGGAAAGGTTATGGACTATAGTATTAACTTGGGAGATTTTGTAACAAAGGCCAGCTATATGTCATGATTTAAGGATCTTGTGACATAGTGATAGGTATGGACTAGTTGGAATCACATGATGCAATACTGAATTGTAAGATGAAATAGTTAAGTTTGAAAGATGATTTCGGACAAAGTAGATTGATTGTAGGAAGGAACCAAAGGGTGTCCTTGAGGTTCACTTCTTCCCTACAGCTACATAAGAGCATGCAAAAGGGATGTCAGTTATATAAAATCTTAGCTCTAAATGAAAAGGGTGAGGAAAAAGGATTATAAAACCTTCATGTAGTACAAGAGTTTGCAGACGTGCTTCCAGAAGAGTTACCAGGTTTACCTCCAGAATGAGAGTTGGAGTTTACAATAGAATTGAAACCTAGAAATGAACCTATAGCAATCATTCCATATCGTATGTCAACTCCTAAATTAAAAGAGTTGAAACTGAAATTGAAGGAATTATTGGACTTGGGACTCATACGTCCAACAATGTCACCTTGGGGTGCGCCATTTATTTTCATAAGAAAAAAGGATGGATCATGGAGACTTTGTATTGAATACCGTCAATTGAAAAAAGCGACGATCAAAAACCAATATCTGTTGCCAAGAATAGATAATTTGTTTGATCAGATGAAAGGAGAGACAATGTTTTTGAATATTGAATTGAGATTAGGATATCACCAGTTATGAATTAAAGAGGATGATATCCCTAATACCACATTTAAGATGAGATTCAAGCACTATGAGTTTATAGTTTTACCGTTTGGACTGACAAATTCCCTGGGATTATTAATGAGCTTGATGAATGGGGTGTTCTGTGAATACTTGGACAATTTTGTTCAAGTATTTATTGATGACATACTGATTTATTCTCGGATGAAAGAAGAAAATGATGGACATTTAAGATTGGTACTACAATGTCTACAAGAAAATAAATTTTACATGAAGCTATCGAAATGTAATTTTTACCAATCGAAGATTCATTACTTGGGACATATCATATCTGGTTAAGGTATCGATGTGGATCTAATGAAAGTACAGGATATTATGGAATATCCTACACTGAAAAACGTACAATAAGTATGAAAATTTATTGGTTAATTAGGATATTACTAACGATTTGTCGAACGTTTTTCAAAGATAGAAAATCCGATCACAAAATTAAAGAAGAAAAACAAGAGTTTTGTATGGACTGAGAAATGTGCAGAATAATTTGAAAGTCTCAAGGAGTTGTTGAAGACAACACCAATACTAAAAGTCCCTAACATAGAAAATGAATTCTTGGTATGCACATACACATCCAAGGAAGGTTTAGGCAGAGTTTTGATGCAAGAAGATCGAGTGATCGCTTACATTTCAAGGAAATTGAGAATGCATGAGGAGAACTATGCAACGCATGAGTTGGAGTCATTGGAAATATTTTATGACTTGAGAGTTTGGAGACACTAGCTAATTGGATGGAAATTCTAATTAAATACATATCACTATGGATTGCAACATATATTGACACATAGTGACTTGAACACGCGACAAAGGAATTGGTCAAAATTACTTAGCGAATACGATTTTGAGATTACTTACATTAAAGGAACAATGATAAAAGTGGAAGATGTGTTGAGTCAAGGACCACACATATTCTTGGTAATACCTCTTAAGATGAATCTTCGAGAAAATATTCTAGCTTTACATATAAAAGATGATTGGTACAAGGAAGTTAAGGATAATATTGGACAAGATACTATGACGGTATTGAAGTTTGAAGGGTATACATTGGACAACGGTATATTGTTTAGGTATAAGAACATAATTTATGTATCGTCTAACGACAAATTAAGAATTTTGATCTTAAGTGAAGTGCACCAAGAAATATACATGGCTCATTCGAGAGTTACGAAGATGAAGGAAAACCTTAAGTCTTTATTCTTCTTGAAGAGAATGAAAGCAGACATTGTTGGTTACATGGTGAGATGTCTAGAATATTAGCTAGTGAAATATGAACATAGACATCTGACTGGATTATTACAGTGACACGTTATTCCATAATGAAAATCGGAGTTCATTTTAATGGAATTTATTGTTGGTTTTCCATTGAAGGGAAGGAGATGCGATTCGATTTTCGTGGTAGTTGACACTATGACAAAGAGTGCACAATTATTATTGTACACATGACGTATCAGGTGGCATACATAGCTATATCCTTTGTCACTGAGATTGTGATATTACATGGTGTACCAAGAAAGATCATATCCGATATAGGATCAATGTTTATAGGATGATTTTGGACCAGTTTCCAAGACGCTTTGTGAACACCTCTAAACTTTAGTACTTCATATCACCCCAATATAGATGGGAAAATAGAAAGAACAAACAAAATTTTGGAGGATATGTTGCCTATGCATGTAATGGACCAACATAAATGTTGGGAAGAGTTTTTACCACTAGTAGAGTTTGCATATAACAACAACTATCAAAGTATCATTAAGATGAAATTGTTTGAGTTTCTTTATGGGTGACCATGTTGAATGTCATTGAGTTGGGATCGACTTGAGGATAGGGTCTTGGTAGGACCCGAAGTAATACAAGAAATGGAAGAACAAATGCAATAAATAAGCCAAAGGATTAAATAAGCGCAAGATCAGTAAAGAGTTATGCCAATTCACATCACATTGACTTCATTTATGAAGTTGGTGACCAAGTTTTATTGCATATGAAACCACACAAGAGTTTGATCAAGTTTGTAAAGGGTGCTAAAATCTATCCTAGGTTTGTGGGGCCTTTCTAGGTTGTGGAAAAGAAAGGACCCGTGGATTATCGACTAGACTTGTCTAATTCTTTGAGGTGTATGTGCGATGTATTTCATGTATATGTTTTGAGACATTATATTAGTGATCCTACACATGTGATTGACATGATTTATTTGTAGGTGTTGGATGAACATTCTCTCTTTGCGGAGAAAATACACATTTTGGACCATCACATTTGACAGCTACGACATCGACTAGTCGATCAGTTCAAGGTCCATTGGGACAATTATAGTCCACACTTGGATACCTGGAAGGACGAATATGATATGTGTTGGTAGTTTCCTTACTTGTTTGATAGATTAAAAATATAGATCTATGTCAAATACTTTTATTTACTTGCATTTTATATACTATACAACTTCGAGACAGAGTTTAAAAGAAGAGGGGGTGTATGTAACATCTCTCTCTACTAAGAACATGTTATCGAATTATTCTTTGAGGACACTTGCGTGAAAGTGATAGAAATCCAAATCATATTTTATTAATTGAATTCAAAATCGAAAGTGCATAAAAAAATAAAATCGAAATAGAAAAATAACACTTTCATAAACAATTTTGGCCAAAGATAAACATGATCTTTGGGATCTACTAGCATCCCATTGTAAAATAAAGGAAGAACTAAATCATATAAAGTCTCATGTACGAGAATGTTATTTCCTTAAGATAATGTTTCATGAGATGTGATTTTATTCAGAGATTAAAGAAAAAAAAAAAACTATTATTAAGATGAGTGCAATCCTACTTGTGGCACCTTCGGTCAGGGTTGAATTCAAGTGAATTGACAGTTCAAATTTACTTATCTCTTTACTTTCCATTTTAAAATTTCCATGATGATAATGCATTTTTGAAAAAAACATATTCAACGAAAAGCATAGAGAAAAGGATTAAAGTGGAATTCCCTAATAAAATTCATATTGTGGCTCTCTTGGTGTAGCCACTTTTGTTCATAACTGCATTATTACAAAAGAAACAATGCGAAATAAAAATAAAGGAAACCTACTCCTAAACCTACTCTAACTACTAAAAAAATAAAAATACTAACTATATTCGTATTTCTAGTGAAACCATCATAGTAGTACCAATCTTGCAATGAAAACAAAATCGAATATCAGTAACAAGAATGGGAGTGTATTGGAATATGAAAAGAATACATCATAATTATATTTATAATAATCAATTAGAAACAAAGAAAGCATGACCTTACCATTCCATTGAACACTTTTGATGTATGAATCCTCCAGCCAATCCACAATTCTGCCGCAATATGGATTCCTAAAGCATGAAAGAATGCAACTGAGTTAAGAAAACTTGCCAAAATTATGAGGACCTGAAATAACCCTCGACCAAGACTGAAGTGCCCCACCATCCTGACATTTTTCTATTTTCCTATGAATTTCTTCATGTGGAGGATACAAAAATAATGTATTAAGTTTACATCCTTGATATTTATTCAAAAATAAGGTGAAAACAACCTTACCATTTTCTAGAAACTTTTCAAGATATGAACATTCTAGCCAATCTGCAATCCTATCATAATATGTGAAATTACTAACATAGGATTGTTCGAAAGAATTCACAGACAACAAATATTCCTAATGAGAATAAAGTATTAGATCATCATGGAAATAATCTTGTAAAAAGGTAAGATCAAGATTGCAAGAACTTAACATGATTTTTTATTGGAAAATAAGTGTCCCATTCTCTTGAAACTTCTCATTCAGCTTGAATGCTTCGACATTAACTACTTGAGACGAACTAAATGGAAAACCATCATCTTTGAATAATAATCATTGATATCAGTGTTTGGTTGATTGTGATTTTCAATATCAAATAATTGATTATGGAAAAATTCAGATTCTTCTTTAAACACAAATTTTGATGAATCAATGGAAGACACAATTTGAGGCCTTTTTAAATCATTCCTTAATTCCCCCATAGATAATTTATTAGAATAAGAAGAAATATGATCATGAGTGGAAATTTTCTCCTCTTTATATTCTGTGAAAAAATCACCATTAATTTGTACCTAATATATAGTGCAGGATTCATTCCAAAGTGATCTGGAACACATGATTGCATAGCATGATGATAAAAAATATCAAGGTACAAGGAATAATATATAGAATAATTGAGGAGACAAAATGCATCTCTTGAAATGATAGGTATATGTGTTTGAAATTGTGGTTTTGTTCCCTCTCCTTGAATAAACAAACCATCTCTCATCATATGCTCTTTTAAATAACACAAGATATTTTCCAAGACCAAATCATGTTCATCATAAAAGGGTGAATGCGAGAGAAAATTACTAGATTGTAACATCCCTCTCTTGCGTGCACTGAGCGATTGTATTCTTTGAGGAAACTTGCATGGAAGTGATCCGGGTTATTATACTATTGGTTGTTTTGATTATGATTATGAGATATTGTGGATTTGATGATATGTCATTTTATTGTATTTACATAGACATGTGTTATTGACTAGGTTTTCCGAAGTATGCAGGATTCTAGACATTGAGGATGCAGAGGCATCAATGAAACCCCTTGGACTTCATATCGATTTAGGGAGTGGAATTTTACGGTTTGAATGTTGTGAATATGACATATGTACAAATGATTAGATGTTATGATGATTGATTATTATTGCTGACATGATTCGTTGATGGATGCAGGCTGACAATAACTTGTTAACCAGACTCACATATGGAGTAAAGGGGTCATGCATGACAACAAGAGACATTGAGGGAGAGGTGTGGAAGAAGCCCTGCCACAACCTACTAGCACTCCCACCATGGATCAAATTGTAGGTTAACAATTACCTAGTTTGAGAATACCCAGGATGTCATGAGGGCAGATTGTGACAGTCGCTCACGATGATTCTAAGGGGCACACAATAAGGTAGGGTCCTTATTCCTTAGAGACCCTTAGTCTCCCACAAGATCACCTAGTAGATTATTGACTCTAGGGGTTTGACGTCTACCAAATTCATTCAATAGGCGAGTGGAACCCTTGGAGCATGTAGTGTGTCTTGAAGGGCATGTCGTGCAAACAAAACGGAAAGAGACGAGTGGAACCCTTGGAGAATGTAGTGCATCCTGAAGGGAACATTGTGATTTTAACTAATAAGTTAATAAACCTAGTGCCTAGAAAACTATGCCTCCTTAAGACCTGGTCAACCTTAACATAGATGATGGTATGAGTAAAGGATTAATAACTAAAAGTTCTTTTAAAAATTGTAATGGACCAACATAAACATTGGGAATATTTTTTACCACTAGTAGATTTTGCATACAACAAAAACTATCAAAATACCATTAATATGGCATCGTTTGAGTTTCTTTATGGGCAACCATGTAGGACGTCATTGAGTTGGGATCGACTTGAGGATAAGGTCCTGGTAGGACTCGAAGTGATACAAGAAATGGAAGAACAAATGCAATCGATAAGACAAAGGATTAAATAAGAACAAAATCGGTAAAGAGTTATGGCGATGCACATCACATTGACCACAATTATGAAGTTGGTGACCAAGTTTTCTTGCGTGTGAAACTGCAAAAGAGTTCGATCAAATTTGGAAAGGGTGCTAAAATCTCTTCTAGGTTTGTGGGACCTTTCCAGGTTGTGGACAAGAAAGGACCTGTGGATTATCGACTAGCCTTTTATGATTCTTTGAGGTGTATGCATGATGTATTTCATGTATCTATTTTGAGACATTATATTAGTGATCCTAGACACATGATTGAAATGATTTATTTGCAGGTGTCAGATGAGCATTCTCTCATGGTGGAGAAAATCCCCATTCTGGACAATCACATTTGATAGCTACGACATCAACTAGTCGATCAGTTCAAGGTCCAGTGGGACAATTATAGTCCACACTTGGATACCTGGAAGGATGAATATGATATGCGTTGGTAGTTTCCTTACATGTTTGATAGATTAAAAGTATAGATCTATGAAAGATACTTTTATTTACTCACATTTTATATACTATACAACTTCAAGACAAAGTTTAAAATAAGACGGGGTGTATGTAACATCCCTCTCTACTGAGAACATGTTATCAAATTATTCTTTGAGGAAACTTGTGTGAAAGTGATAACAAGMCAAATCATATTTTATTAACGAAATTCAAAATCAGAAGTGCATAAAAAAAAAAAAATCGAAATAGAAAATAACACTTTTAGAAACAATTTTGGCCAAAGATAAACCCGATCTTTGGGATCTACTAGCATCCCATTGTAAAATAAAGGAAGAACTAAATCATATAAAGTCTCATGTATGGGAATGTTCTTTCCATAAGATAATGTTTCATGAGATGTGATTTTATTCAGAGATTAAATAAAACAAAAAAATTCATATTAAGATGAGTGCAATCCTACTTGTGGCACCTTGGTTCAAGGTTGAATTTAGGTGAATTGGCAGTTCAAATTTACTTATCTCTTTACTTTCCATTTTAAAATTTCCATGATGATAATGTGTTTTTGAAAAAAACATATTCAACGAAAAGCATAGAGAAAAGGATTAAAGTGGACTTCCCTGGCAACATTCATATTGTGGTTCTCTTGGTGTACCCACTTTTGTTCATAACTGCATTATTACAAAAGAAACAGTGACAAATAAAACTAAAGGAAAACTACTCCTAAACCTACTCTAACTACTAAAAAAATAAAAATACTAACTGTAGTCATATTTCTACTGCAACCATCATAGTAGCACCAATCCCGCAATGAAACCAAAATTGAATATCACTAACAAGAATGGGAGTGTATCGGAATATGAAAAGAATACATCATACTTACATTTATAATAATCAATTAGAAGTAAAGAAAGAATGACCTTACCATTACCTTGGACACTTTTGATGTATGAATCCTCCATCCAATCCACAATTCTGAGGCAATATGGAAACCTAAAGCATGGAAGAATGCAATTGAGTTCAAAAATCTTGCCAGAATTATGAGGACCCAAAATAACCATCGGCCAAGACCGAAGTGCCCCACCATCCTAACATTTTTCTATTTTACTATGAATTTATTTGTGTGGAGGATACAAAAATAATGTGTTAAGTTTACCTCCTTGATATTTATTCACAAATAAGGTGAAAACAACCTTACCATTCTCTGGAAACTTTTCAAGATATGAACATTCCAGCCAATCTACAATCCTATCATAATATGTGCAATTACCAACATAGGATTGTTCGAAAGAATTCACAGACAACAAATATTCCTGATGAGATTAAAGTATTAGATTATCATGGAAAGAATCTTGTAAAAAGGTAAGATCAAGATTGCAAGAACTTACCATGATTTTTGATTGGAAAATAAGTGTGCCAATCTCCTGAACCTTCTCATTGAGCTCGAATGCTTCGACATTAACTAATTGAGACAAACTAAATGGAAAAACCAACATCTTTGAATAATAATCATTGATATCGGTGTTTGGTTGATTGTAATTTTCAATCTCAAATAATTGATTATGAAAAAATTCAGATTCCTCTTTAAACACAAATTTTGATGAATCAATGGAAGACACAATTTGAGGCCTTTTTAAATCATTCCTTAATTCCCCCACAGATAACTGATTAGAATAAGAAGAAATGTGATCATGAGTGGAATTTTTTTCCTCTGTATCTTTTGTGCAAAAATCATCATTAATTTGTACCTGATTATATAATGCAGGATTCATTCCAAAGTGATATAGAGCACATGATTGCATAGCATGATGATAAAAAATATCAGGGTACAAGGAATAATTTATAGAAGAATTGAGGAGATGAAATGCATCTCTTGAAATGATAGGCATATGCATTTCGAATTGTGGTTTTGTTCCCTCTCCTTGAATACACAAATCGTATCTCATCATATGATCTTTTAAATAACACGAGATATTTTCCAAGACCAAATCATGTTCATCATAAAAGGGTGAATGCGAGAGAAAATTAGTAGAATGTAACATCCTTCTCTTGCGTGCACTGAACTAAATTATTCCTTGAGGAAACTTGCATGCAACTGATTTGGCTTATTATACTATTGGTTTTTTTTATTATGATTATGAGATATTGTGGATTTGAAGATATGTCATTTTATTGTATTTACATAGACAGGTGTTATTGACTAGGTTTTCCTAAGTGTGTGGGGATCTAGACATTGAGGATGTAGAGGCATCGATGAAACCCCTTAGACTTCGGATCAAGTCAGGGAATGGACTTTTAGGGTTTGAATGTTGTGGATATGAGATATGTACAAATGATTAGATGTTATGATGATTGATTTTTATTGCTGACATGATTCGTTGATGGATGCAGGCTGACGATAGCTTGTCGAACAGACTCACATATGGAGTAAAGGGGTCACGCATGACAACGAGAGACATTGAGGGAGAGGTGTGGAATAATCCCTACCACAACCTACTAGCATTCCCGTCGTGGCTCAAAATGTAGGTTAACGATTATCTAGTTTGAGAAGACCAACGGTGTCATGAGGGAAAACTGTGACAGTCGCTCATGATGATTCTAAGGGGTGTGCAATAAGGAAGGGGCCTTATTACTTAGAGGTCCTTAGTTTCCCACAAGATCACCTGGCGAAGTATTAACTCCAGGGGTTTGACGTCTACCAAATTCAGGCAAGAGGCGAGTGGCACCCTTGGAGCATGTAGTGTGTCCTGAAGGGAACATCGTGCAAAGAAAATGGAAAGAGGCGAGTGGAACACTTGGAGAATGTAGTGCATCCTGAAGGGCATGTCATGATTTTAACTGATAAGTTAATAAACCTAGTTCCTAGAGAAATATGCCTCCTTAAGACGTGGTTGGCCTTAAAATAGATGATGGTATGAGTAAAACATTAATTATTAAAAGTTCCCTTAAAAATTGTTGCCCAACCTAGTGAAATTAAAACCTAGGTCTAAGTAGAACATGTGGATAAAAAAAAAAAAACTAAATAAACATGTAACAAGAAGGGGGGTAAGAAATTCAAACTTATTTATTGAAGTAAAAATTATAATGGAGGATTAAATTTCTTAAAAGGGTAAATGGTTGTTCTTATTTAGACTTGCTAAATTGATTTTTAGTTAAAAAGGAAAAGGGAGAAACTTAAAAGAAAAGGAAACTGAAAGAAAAAGAGAAACTTAATGAAAAGGGGAAACTTAAAGAAAAAGATGAAGGTCTAACTTAGTAAGGAATCTATCCTTTAGAAATTTCTTATTATGGACTCAAATAGGATTTAAGTAATGCGTAAGTCATTTAAGAATTGTAAGGGAATAATGGGACACCAAGGAGCATTTTTAGGAACGCTTTTAGGTGGGTGAGGGAAATAAGAATAATTAATTAATTAATAAAATTGATTTTCGGGTGCAACTAAGGGATCGGGTGACATGTGTATGGGGGAGGTTTTTTCTAATTAAATAAATAAAAAGGGGAATCTAATGAGGCTTTTGGAAACTAATAACTAATAAACTCTATAAAAAGGATGGCGGAGGAGGAGTATCGATCACATCTGTCTTGGGTAACGTTATGCTGCTGAAATTTCATCTTGACTGAAATTTCTCTTGTGGGAGTTGGGATACCTAGCTCGGCTAACAAGTGGTAGCTCGACCTTGCGAGGTGATCTGGGTGCTAGCATTCTATGGTATTGTGTGTGTGGCCCCTTTGTGTCTCGGGGGGCTGAAGGGGAAGAAGAGTACTTGTAGTGTTGGTTGTGAGGTACTGGTGAGGCCACATCAATTAGAAAGCGGGACCTGGATGGAGTGAATGCACTGGGAGGACATTCTTGCCTCGTCTTCATCGGTGAAGGTACGCCTGTTAAAGTTGTTACTTGTAATAAAATTTAGTATGCACTTGTTTATTTTACTGTATTCAGAAGACAATTTCATTTCCATGAGCTTTACTTACACATGTATCTCCTGCCTACATTTTCTTTATTCCTTGTTTGCATTTTTTTGTTTATTGTTCTGCACAGAGAAGGTCTAGAGGAAGATTGTGTTTTTATATCTTGATTCCTTTATCCTATAAGTTATTAGTCTGTAACTGAGCAATTGTCCAATAGCCGAATCGTCTATCTTTCACTCTAGTGTTAAATATTTAGATTCAAATGCCCCGCTTTCCTATGCATGGATAATAAGTGAAGGATAATTACTTTTCCCAGCAATTTCCTTATAGTGTACCATGAAAAATTCCTCTTCATTAATCTGTGATTATTATGTTTTTATCTCCACATTTTTTGGGGGGAATAACCTTTGCATCCTTGTGGTTGTGTAAGATGGCCAAGTTGGGATTCTCCTTTAACCCCTACAATAGTAAGCATTCTCTACATTGAACAAATCACCAAAAATTCCTATATTCATTATCTTTTAATTTTTAAGAGCTGCATCTCCCTTTCTCGAGCACAAACTACCATAGCATTTCTGATAATATTTGAATTATGCCTGTTGAGAATGTCGTCCATGAGTCTAAGTTCTGGTTGATTTATTTTTTAGATTAAGTGTAGTCTAGTGTGTTGAGTAATTCTTATTAAAATCTTCTGGATTCATAAGTTCTTATTTATTATTGAACATTTATGAAAATATAGAAACGTAAAAGAAACACTCCTACTTCTGCTTTGTAAAAATATATATAGATACATTTTATCAAAGGCACATTTAGAAGTGTATCTTGGTGGGTAGAACTATATCGATGTTGTCTATCTGCAATTGATTAATTATCATTGTGAATTTGATGTTCAAAAGGTCATTTTCATACCTAACTATTGTCCGATGTTTATTGGTTACATTTCTTACCTAATTGTTGGTCAAGAAGACCAAGTAATCTCATAATATGGATTGAATAGTGCAGTGTTTGGATCCATCGATATAAGTCGCATTAGGTGGTGCAGTTGCAACACTAAACCTCCCATAATTTATCTCTACAATTTTCTTTTTAATAGACAACGAATTACTCGACGATTCTCTCAACAAAGGTGGCACCCTAGGCGATTACACAACATTTCACACCACAATTTTCCATGTGATTTACCCAGTATTGACACAACAATTTCACCCAAACTTTACACAGCAATTTCACCTAGGTTTTACACCATTATTTATCCCATGCCTCACAACGATTTACACAATACCCACCCATCGATTTTTGGGCTTGACTCTCTGTGTTTTTTTATTGATAAATATTTGCGTGTTTGATTGATAAATCTCTACGTTTTTTATTGATAAATCTCTGCCTGCATTTTTTATTGATAAATATTTGTGTTTGTGAATGAAAAAACTCTATGTTTAATGATAAATACTTGCGTTTGAATGATAAATGTCTCCCTGCATTTTTGATAAATCTTAGCATTGTGAATAATAACCCTCTACATTGAATGATAAATCCTTGCATTTTGATTGATAAATATCTTCCTGTGTTTTTGATAAATATCTGCGTTTGTGAATGATAACCCTCTGCATTTGAATGATAAATCCATGCATTTGGGTTGATAAATCTCTACCTACATTTTTTATAAATCTGTATGTTTGGGAATGATAAACCTTTGCGTTTGAATGATAAATCACTGCATTTTTTATTGATAAATGTCTTCCTACATTTGATTGATAAATCTTTGCGTTTTCTTATCATTAATCTCATCTTCCCCATGCCCAGTGAATAATATTCTAATTTCTATGATGGCCTGTCTAGCTATGATTTTGGGGCACTGTTTCTCAACATTTTCCCCTCGATTTAATGATTTACTTTCAGTTACTATTTTTTACACGTAGGTTGGATTCATGATGATAGTCTCCTCTAATGTAGTATTATTTTTTATTTATTTAATGTACAAGTCTTATTTATGGTTTAAGTCTATTGTATGTTTCTTATTTAATGCATTAATCAAATAGTACCAATGGCCAATTATCAATTATGTGGTTTATTTAAGGATAAAGGAGATGCAAATGGATGACGGTAAGTTTTATTTATAAATGTTGATTTAATGTTATTACCATGTTTTATTATTGATTTCAACCATTGACTATGATGGTTTTAGATTTAGTTTATTTAAAGGTTTCTCATCATAGACCCCATAGGAGAATGATATGGTGATTAGACAAAGAGGGTCTTCATTAATAGTTTATATTAATGAGTGGGAATAAAAATGGAGTTCAAAAGATCAACAAATTTATATTAAATTGTTGTCTTAACTTTAAAAGTCTCCATGCTTTTAGTGTAATAGAATTTTCATTGATTTATTAATGTTATAATGTTAAATCATAGCTTGATTTAAAATGGAATTACGACAACTGCGTTATGGTGTAATTGTTGTTTTTAAATGTCCTTGATGTAATTTGGAGTCTTAGGCATCATAATGAAATGAGTTTGTTGTGTTTGTTATCCTCACAATGTAGGAAGTATTGAAGGAATGTCCATAGAAATAGGTGAATGGAATTAGGTGGCCTAAGTGTTATAAAATTCTTGGAGAATATATTTAATTTGGCATATCTTTATGATAGAGTTTTTCTTAAATCTACTTACTGTTGTTGGAAGTCATCGTAGAAGAAAATTGTGTCAATCAATTGTTTTATGACATGTGGAATGTACTAATGTGGAATGTTTCGTAGGTAGTAAATGCATCAATTAACTGATGTATGTTCTGTAGTATAATTTCCTATCACGCCATGAATACTTGATAATTAATACCGATGGTTGATCATTGCTTTTCAGTTTATTTGATGTATGGAACTACGTCGATAATTATGAAATTTTATGTTGATCATGTGTCGTTGTTATTTATGTCAATGCATTGGATTTATGTCATTATTGACTTCGATGATGTGTCACTTGAAATTCTTTCAATTTGTGCGACGATTCTATTATACTAATGGAAAAAAAAAACCTTTTTACCTCGTTGTTCATGGTCGTCATGAAGGAGTCATCACATATGGTATCACAATGGGTTCAACCCTGTGACTGTGGATCACCATGCTTTCCACTGCAGTAAACCCTTGAGTAATAACCTATCGCTAATTAAAACTTAAACGTGTCCATGCAATGATCTCGATTAGAGGATGCCATAGAGGTTTGCATTGTGGTGCCATGAAAGGAGGTGTGATGCCTCCAGAAGTTCCCGTGCCCTCAAAGTCTAACCCCTAAGGGGAAGAACAAGTCCCTGGGATGGATTCGATTGTTGTGAGGGATGATGATGGTCTGACAAGGTCCTTCCAATGAATGTCAGAGGCCTTGATTCACTAGATGTACTGAGATGAGGCCGTGCATGTACCCCTAAGGGTCCACATCGTGGCCCACCCAATACTGTTAGCATTCACCGAGAACTTGAGAGGGGTAAGTTCTCAAGTCCACGAGTGCCTCAGATGGCTCAGTCGTCGAGGCATGGTTAGAGATTATGGAAATGTGCTTTGCACTTCGATAATATACCTCCAACATGAAGGTATTCATGGATGTCTTCCAAATGAAGGGGAGTGCTCTTATATGGTGGAAGACGTTCCTGCCACAATTGAACATGGTCAATGAAGACATGTCATGGGAATTGTTTGAGGAATGGTTCTGAGAGAGGTATATTTCTATGGAATTCATCGAGCATCAACTCAAC
>ML778143.1:832348-845035 GCA_009831015.1 Picea engelmannii | reverse complement strand
ACGTGGCTATCGATCGACATTTTGGCATTTCAACATCCGGGAAACCAAAGGGAAAGAAACCTTGCCTTTCCAAATCGTGAAATCCTGATACCCGAACTCCTGACGTGCCTGGTAATAGAAAAGAGAAGTCCCGAAGGAATCTAGACCATCCATCAAAGGAGACGGGTGGTGAGCGGTCAGAGTTCAGGGAAAAGTCTTGAAATCCTGTGGACTGTTGGATCAACCCTCTTAAGATCCGTCGATCTCTTACATGAATTCCCAAAACATAATTCAGAGATTTGAATGACAAAGAGTCTTGGAGTCGTTGCATTTTGAACTCCCGAATACTGAAACCCAGGAAGGATCCATACTGTTAAATCAGGGGAGGCTTACGACCGTCGATCTCCCTTTGGAGTGAAACTTTGGAGACCTCGGAATTTTGGGGGATTTGGATGGGGAAAGGTAGAAGTCATGCATCACAATTCCCCAAAATCGTGAAAATACGATAAGCGCTTGGTTGGCTTAAGCGCATGGACACAGAGAAGGATCACATGGACAAGACCCCAAGTGAGAAACTTGCCACTCAATAGCCCTGTTGGGGTTTGACGTTCCACTATTTTTGAGCTTTGGGGTTTGCAGAGTCGAAAGACTCGACGTTCTAGTAGCACTGAATTGTGAAATGCGAAGAGATGCCATACTGGTTCGGCCCGTAGTTATGACCCACAACCAAATGGAGGTGAACACATGAGGAACTAGATGACGCTAGGTCCTCGTGAGTACTTAAGGGATTTTGATCCTTGAAGAATCGATGAAAATTTTGATTTTCATAGTGGGTGTGTTAAAAATTGGTATCAGAGCATGGTTACAACACTCGGCCTGCTTAGGCTCATGAACGAGTTGCGCAGAAGCTCCGTTCGAAACACTCTTAAAAAGAGTAACCCTCTATCTTAAACCTCTTAATTCAAAAAGGTCAAAGTCGGAAATGAAAACCCGACTGTGTATGCATGTGAAAGAAATATGAATTTTGTGTGGGTTATAAAAATGTATCTAACTATTGACTAACAACCAGCGTTCGTCTTTACACACAAGTGGAAGATCAACCGCGAGAATTTATCAACACATAGTATGGTGACTCACCATGAAGTGGGAGAGGGCTCCCACAATAGAGACAAAGAGTCTGATGAAAGAAGGGTAGTAGGGACCCCTCCAGATCTAACCGATATTGTGAGGAGTCTCATGGTCGAATTACAAAGCTGCAAGGCTGACAATGAAAGGATGATGAAAAAAGAAGAAATGCAAACAAAAATTAACACAATTTTACTGAAAAGTTTATCCAATCTAAAAAGACAAATGTAGCATGAACCTGAAACTCAGAAACATGGTCATATCAGTGGCCACACAGAGAGGAACACCTCGAAAAAGGTACACCGCAAGGGTAAAGGACAAGCATCGAATGATTCCTCCGAGAAGGAAGCTGGTGATTCAAAGGGCTCTTCTAGCAGCAGAACAAGTTCCTATCCCCGAAGAAAATAGAAGAATCAAAATTCTTCCAAAGGTCAAAAATTTGAATAATTCATAAAGGCCAAACCACCCTCCTTCGATGGTGAAATAAAGAAGGGAAAGCAAGCAGAGGCCTAGCTTCTTGGACTAAAGAAGTATTTCAGAGTCCGTGACTTTTTAGAAAATATGAAGGCCCGAGTGGCCACCTTCAACTTGAATGGAAAGGATTCCATTTGGTGGGAATACCTTAAGAATGTGAAAGGGGTTCGCGAAGAGGACCTGTCTTGGGAATGGTTTGAGAAATACTTCCGAAAGAAGTATCTGTCGGAAAAATATTTCGACGAAAATACTAAAGAGTTTTTTGAACTCAAACTGGGACAACTTAATATAGAATAATATGTCAACAAATTCCTTGATTTGTTGAGGTATGTACCCTATATCAAGGCCGAAAAGGCAAAGGTGCAATGCTTCATCAGTGGACTACCTAAGGACTATCGAAATAGAATTGAATTTGATGAGCCAAAGACTCTAGAAGGCACTATTCAAAAGGCAACCTATTGTCATGAATAGTTTGGGCATCGAGCAGAACCTCGGAAAGGATGGAAACAAAAGAATAGTTCAAGATTTCAGAAAAAGGGAATTAAATCCCTAGGATTTAAGAACTATAAGAAGAACTCAATAATGAGCTTCCCATCCTAGAGTATGTACCACCAGAATTTTCCCTCCTTGAACGGAAATAAAACTTCTGGACCCATATCAGTGAAGACTGATAACCCAAAGAGAGAACCTTTGAAATGCTAGGGTTGTGGGGAAGAAAATCTATTGAGAGACTATCCACACTGAAAACAGAATAGTTGGAGGATTTATAACATCCAGGAAACTACCACCGTCAATGATGTGGCCAGGAGTGTGCCACAAATTTATGCAGCCTTGGATAATAACCAAGCCAACCACCAAGCTTTAGTAGTGGAAATAGAAGGTATGATTTCCAACCATCTAGTGTCTGTTTTAATTGACCCTAGTTCAAATTTGAGTTACATAGCCCCTAAAGATGTTGATAAATGTAAACTAGAGCCGCAAAAACATAACAAGCCATGGTTGGTACAGTTAGCCACTAGCACCAAACGAAGGATAACAAAGGTCATACCAACCTGCCAATTAATGTTGGGTGAATTCCCCACCCAAAAAACCCTTAACTTATTACCCCTGGTATCGTATGATCTGTTGATTGGTATGGACTGGATAGCTTCCCATAAATCCATATTGGACTATTACCATAAAACCTTAGAATGTGTAAGTAAGGAAGGGAAGAGGATAACCCTTCAAGGGATCCGAAAACCTGTCTCGGTGAGACAAATATCATCTCTCCAAATGAGAAAGAATTGCCGAAAGGGATGTCCCCTAGATGTAATACAGGTGTTGAAAACAATCGAAGGTGACAAACCAAGCCTTGAAAATCACCCTATTCTGAGAGAATATAGAGATGTATTTCTGGAAGAGGTACTGGGTTTACCTCTGAGAAGGGACATAGACTTCTTGATAGAACTTGCATTGGGAGTAGTGCCGCTGTCTAGGACACCCTATCGGATGAGCACACCCGAGTTAGTGGAACTCAAGTTGCAATTAAAAGAAATGATGGATAAGGGCTATATTCGGCCTAGCATGTCTCCATGGGGAGCACCAGTCCTGTTCGTGAAAAAGAAGGATGGTACCCTTAGACTGTGTATAGATTATAGGAAACTCAATAAGGTAACCATAAAGAACAAGTACCCATTTCCTAGGATCGATGATTTGTTCGATCAATTGGGAGGTGCATCTATTTTCTCAAAGATCGATTTGAGGTCAAAATACCATAAAGTCCAAATCAAGGGTGAAGACATCCATAAAAATGCCTTCCGAACGAGGTATGGTCACTATGAGTTTGTGGTGGTTCCATTTGGGTTGACCAATGCCCCTACCACTTTTATGTGTTTGATGAACAATGTACTCAACAAATACCTAGACAAATTTGTGCTTGTTTTTATTGACGATATATTAATTTACTCCAAGAATAGAAAAGAGCATGAAGATCATCTTATACTTGTGTTGCAAGTTTTAAGAGAACACTATCTCTATGCCAAATTCAACAAATGTGAACTCTTCCAGAAGCAAATACATTACTTAGGCCATGTTCTCTCTGAATAAGTAGTAGCGGTAGACCCTGACAAAATCAGGTCTATCATGGAATGGCCTACCCCAAAGGATGTTTCAGACATCAGATCCTTTATGGGACTATCACGATACTATAGGAGATTTATAAAAGGATTCTCCAAGATTGGTTGTCCAATCACTACCTTCCAGAAGAAGGGGACAAAATTCCTGTGGACATAGAAATGTGAAGAAAGATTTCAAACCCTGAAACATCTACTAACCCATGCACTCGTGCTGAAAATCGCTAATCCAGAAGATAAATTCCTTGTGTGCACAGATGCTTGTAAGGAAGGGCTTGGAGGAGTCCTTATGAAAAAAGGATGTGTGATCTGCTATGAATCCTAAAAATTGAACGATCATGAAGTCAACTATGTGACCCATGATCTAGAGCTGGCTACCATAGTGCATTCCTTGAAAATGTGGAAGCATTACCTCCTGAGAAGAAAATTTGTACTTATGATAGATCATTGTGGATTGTGATACCTGTTTGATCAACCAAATCTCAATGCTATACAAGCTAGGTGGATGGCCCTCCTTAGCGAGTTTAATCAAACACATTAAAGGAAAGGAAAATAGGGTGGCCTATGCCCTTAGCAGAATTATGAAAACAATTCATCTGGCAACGGTGAGCACCTGTGAGACAGATGTCAAAGAAAGAGTTAGAAATGCACAAAAGATAGATCCATTTGTCGAGACCGTGACCTCGTACCTACAGCAAGAGCCCACCGGGGTAAAATATGAAGGCTACCAGATGACCGAAGGAGGTCTGCTCACTTACAGAAATAGACTGTATATTCCAAATTGTGATGACTTGAAGAGGTTCATTATGGATGAACTACATAAAAGACGCTACACTGGTCATCCAGGATACCAGAAAATGATCACTGCCACCAGGAAACAATTTTATTGGCTTGTATTGAAGAAAGACATAGTCGAGTACTTAGCCAAATGCATAGAGTGCTAGCAGGTTAAATCATAACATCGACACCCAGGAGGATTATTGCAACCTTTACCAATCCCAGAATGGAAATGGGAAACCATCTCCATGGATTTCATCACTGGATTACCAACCTCAACCAAACAGAACAATGYCATTATGGTAGTGGTGGATAAATTGATCAAGTCTGCTCATTTCATCCCTGTCAAATCAACTTGCAAAGAAATCGATATCACCCAGGTATTCATGAAGGAGATATTCAGACTGCATGGTATGTCGAAAGAGATCCTGTCTGATAGAGATACGAAATTTACTTCCAACTTTTGGAAGTCACTAATGGTTGTTTTAGAGACCAAGTTGTTGTTTAGAACTGCCTATCACCCTCAAACTGATGGACAGACAGAAAGAGTGAATCAAATACTTGAATACATGCTAAGAATGCATGTAATTCATCAACCCAAGAACTGGGAAGACTACCTACCACTGGTAGAATTCGCCTACAACAACAGCTACCAAGCATCCTTAAAGATGAGTCCCTTCAAAGTCCTCTATGGTAGACCATGTAACACTCCAGTTAGTTGGAGTAATCCTGTAAATAGGATTTATTTTGGACCCAACATGTTGAAATAAATGGAACAACAGGTGACTCAAATAACACAAAACCTGAAGGTCGCTCAGAACCGACAGAAAAGTTATTTCGACCAAAAGAGACTCCAAGAGAGTTCAAAGCGGGAGATCATGTATATCTCAGAGTTAGGCCCAGGAAGAGTTCCCTAAAAATGGGATCTTTTTCCAAGTTGGCGCCTCATTATTGTGGGCCCTTTGAGGTTCTAGATAGAGTGGGACCTATAGCCTATAGGCTAGCACTTCCTCCCACAATAAAAGCACATAGTATTTTCCATGTTTCATTATTGAAGAAATATGTACATGATGCTAATCATATAACTGAATCATCTGTGATCCAGGTGGAACCAGAGGGAGAATTTCTAATAGAACCCCAATGCATACTGGACAAAAAGGAAACCCCACTTCAAAACCGAACCATTGCACAGGTCAAGGTGTAGTGGAGACATTTTGGCCCAAATGAGGCTACATGGGAAATGGAGGATGCCATGAGATAGACATATCCAATTTTGTTTACTTCTGTACATGCATGTCATGTTGATAGATAAGAACATTGAGGACGATGTTCCTTTAAGGGGGAGGGAATTGTAACACCCTATTTCCCCCAATTTGTAAAAATAAATATACTAGCCAAGAGCTGTGGCCAACCCAAAAATGTGAATGTGTGATGTGAATGGACCTTGTGAAAAGGGTCGATGAATGTAAATAATATTATGAATATATATATTGTAGGACTACTGAGAGGGGATATGCTGAAAAGGAGACCATGATGGCTAGAGAAAGGTGGTGGAAGGCACCTAGAATGGTGGCGTTAACTTCCACCGAAACCAATACTGTATTTGGACTTCACTGGCCTGGAGAACCAAGAGCGGCTTGCTAGCCCCGAATTAAACGATTCATCAGGTTGGTAGGTAAAGGGCTCCTCGTGAGTAATGAGGGATGGGGGTGAACCACCCATCCGTAGAGTCCTCAGACCTAACCACTGCAAGGAAAATCCTGCCACACGCAACCTCGCCGAACAAAGAAAAGGCAGGAAGTGTGGGCGATCAAGGGCAGACACGAGGGAAAGAGGAAGAAAACTCTGGAAAAATACAGAGTGAGTGATAGTAAAGAAAAAGAAGATTAACCTTTGTTCTTGGTCACTGTTAAATAGAGACATAGTCTCACAACATCGTGGTCTCATCTTGGGGGTCGCTAGTGATAAATCCATTGGGATTCGCTGAACCTACAGTTGGGTGGAAACTAGCACCCCTCTCAATAGTTGCAGTCACATCCGGTGTTATTTATGATAAGTGTTTACATCTTGCATCTTGAAATTTATATGCTGACATGTATGCTCATAGTCTGTGCAGTTTGTGAATGGTTTGAGTATAAGACTATCTGTGTAGTGTTTTGATCAGAAATGGTGGTTGCATGCTTTTACTGGAAGGACCACGTATGGCTTATGTTATAGATAGATTTATATATATATATATACACGCATATTGTATTAATTTGGACCTCAAGTCTACTTTTAGGAGATCTATGTCCTTATTCATCCCCAGAAATACCCGGAATAGACCTACCCATAGAGATACCCTTCTTGGAGAGCTTACCAAGAAACTGGAATAGGATTTGAAGGCGCAAGTCTTAGTAACCCTGTACGAGGAAGAATGATCCTCTTGAAATCCTGAAATAGCAATGTAGGGATAGGTTTCAATCGACCGATGAGATCCTGTAGGAAGATCTGCGATCATTCACGACCATTAGGTTGGAGGAAGAAACGAGGACATTACATTCCTTAACCATTTTCCTTTATCTTCATGAGTAGCGAAGAAATCGGGACTGTAGATCCTCAAGGTCCGTGAGAGTATCTGGACCGTTCATTTTTCCATGTCCAGGGAGCAGTGGGAGAGTGCACAGCATGGGATGATCTGAACCATTAGATCTTAGTTAGGAAACCCGACAGATGATGGATCTATCAGGAGATACATGAGGGTTAATTCCTTGTGAACAGGGGTGAAGGTCCCAAAAGAAGATTCGGTATCGGGGTTTCGAATTTCGAGAATTTGGGAGTCTTGATGACAAGAGATCGAGACACTCCATGGTGGAAATACTAAAATAGATCTGGTCCATCCGATTAAGGGAGGCCACATGTCACAAGATCCTTTCAAGGGATCCAAGGTCAGTAACAACCATTAGATGTGGGGAAGGAACGTGGATGATAGTACCTTGACCCCTCTCCACCTTTGCAAGCAATGCACGAATGTGATCCTCTCGAAGGTCCCAAGGTCTGTAATGACCATTAGATTTGAGGAAGAGACACATACCTTAATGCCATGACCCTTTTTATCCTTGCAAGAGATGAAGGAATCGGGACCATAGATCCTCATGGTCCATGGAAGTACCTGGACCGTCCATCTATAGAGTACACATGGCTGCTAGTAAGCGCTTTGGCATTTTGGCACCTAGGAAACCAAAGGGAAAGAACCCTGATATTCACGAGTAATGAAATCCTAATCACCGAAACCTGGAAATGGCATGAGGTGTGAATGAGATTAAGAAAATCCGGGACTTGATCATGACCGTTGATCATCCCAAAAAAAGATCTAGACCATTGATCTTCGTTGAAGGTCGCTGCCGTCCATCGGAGGGACACGTGGCTTCGCAAATCATGAAATCCCAATACCCACACTCCGGATGTTCTTGGTAATAGAAAAGAGAAGTCCTGAAGGAATCTAGATTGTCCTTCAAAGGAGACGCGTGGTGAGCAGTCAGAATTTAGGGAAAAGTCCCGAAATCCCATGGACCGTTGGATCCACACTCTTAAGAGTCATCGATCTCTTACACGAATTCCCATAATGGAATTTGAAGATTTGAATGAAAAATATTCTTGGATTCATTTCATTTCAAACTCCCGAATACTGAAACCCTAGAAGGATCCATATCATTGAATCAGGGGAGGCTTATGGCCGTCGATCTCCCTTTGCAGGGAAACTTTGGAGACCTCAGAATTTTTGGGGATTTGGATGGGGAAAGGTAGAAGTCATGCATCCCAATTCCCTAAATCTTGAAAAAGCTGATAAGTGCTTGGCTAGCTTAAGCATGTGGACACAGAGAAGGTTTATGTGGAAAAGACCCCAAGTAAGAAACTTGCCACTCGCTAGCCCTGTCGGGGTTCGACGTTCCACTGTTTTCGAGCTTCAGTGTTTGCAGAGTCGAAAGACTCAACATTTTGGTAGCACTGAATTGTGACGTGCGAAGAGACTCCATACTGGTTCGACCCATAGTCGTGACCCACAACCACATGGAGGTGAACACATGAGGAACTAGCTGACGCTAGGCCCCCATGAGTACTTCAGGGATTTTGATCCTCGAAGAATCGACGAAAATTTTGATTTTCGTAGTGGGTGTGTTACATATCGTTTCATTAAATGAGAAGAGAGTAGAGGAACGTCTAGAACACCTTCCCGTGGTGAGAGAGTATGCATACATCTTCCCTGAGGACATACTTGGGATTTCGCTGGAGAAGGAATTGGAATTTACCATAGACCTAAACCTGAAATTGAACTGATGGAAAGAAGGCCTTATCCAATGTTGAGCCCTAACTTACAGGAGTTGAAAGTGCAACTGAAGGATTTGTTGGACCTAGGACTTACGTCCAAGTGTGTTGCCTTGGAGTGCTCCTGTTAATTTCATATGTAGGAAGGATGGGTCATGGAGACCCTGCTTGACTATCATCGGGTGTTCCTTGACGACATTTTGATTTACTCTCGAACAATGGAGGAACATGCCAAGCACTTTCACATGGTACTATAGTGTCTACGAGAGAACAAATTGTATGGGAAATTGTCTAAATGCTCATTTTATCAATCAAGAATTCACTATTTAGGGCATGTCATCTCTGGCGAAGGTATCACCATGGATCCAACAAAGGTTGAGGCTATTATGGAATGGCCTGCACCAATGAATGTCCCCGAAGTGCATAGCTTCATAGGTTTAGTGGGATACTATCGACGGTTCATCGAGTGTTTTTAAAAGATAGAAAATCCGATCACGAAATTGCAGAAGAAGAACAAGAAGTTTGTTTGGACCGATAAATACACGGAAGCATTTCGAAGGCTCAAGGAGTTGTTCAAAACAACATCGATACTAAAGGTCCCTGACATGGACGTGAACTTCTTGGTATGCACTGATGCATCCAAGGAAGGCTTAGGAAGAGTCTTGATGTAAGACGGTCGAGTGATCTCTTACATCTCAAGAAATTTGAGAAGGCATGAGGAGATATATGTGATGCACGATTTGGAGATGTTAGACATTGTATACGCCTTGAGAGTTATGAAGTAGGAGATCGAGTCTTCTTTCTAGTGAAACTACATAAGAGTTTGAGCAAGTTTGTAAAGGGTGCTAAAATCTCTCATATGATCATGGGACCCTTAGATATTGTGGAAAAAAAGGGGCCCGTGGCCTATCGACTAGCCTTGCCTGATTCTTTGAGATGTATGCACGATGTTTTTCATGTATCTTTTTGAGACATTATGTTAGTGATCCTACACATGTTATTGATATGCATGCCTTGCAAGTATCAGAATAGGGTTCTCTTATGGAGGATCCAATCCGCATCTTAGACCATCACATTCGACAACTATGACATCAAAAATTAGATCAAGTTAAGGTCCAGTGGGACAACTATAGTCTGCACTCGAAAACCTGGGAGGACACATATGATATGCGTTAGCAGTTTCCATTTTTTTTTGGTAGCTAGACCTATGATATTCTGATACACTTTATTTCAACACTTATATACTGTGAAACTTCAGGACAAAGTTTAAAACAAGAGGGGGTGTATGTAACATCCCGCTCTTGCACACAATGAGCAAACTTATTCTTTCAGGAGACTTCCATGCAAGTGATCTGGGTTATTATACTATTGCTTGTTTTGATGATGATTATGATATATTGTGGATTCGATGATATGTCATTTTGTTGTATTTACATAGACATGTGTTGTTGACTGGGTTCTCCTAAGTGTGCAGGACTCTAGACATTGAGGATGCATAGGCATCAATGAAGCCACTTGGACTCTGGATCGAGTCACAGAGTGGACTGTTAGGGTTTGAATGTTGTGGATATGACATATGTACAAATGATTAGATGTTATGATGATTGATTATTATTGCTGACATGATTTGTTGATGGATGCAAGCTGATGACAACTTGTCGAACAAAATCACATATGGAGTAGAGGGGTCACGGATGACAACCAGAGACATTAAGGGAGAGGTGTGGCAACATCCCTACAACAACCTACTAGAAATCCCATCGTGGCTCGAACTGTAAGTTAACGATTACCTAGTTCGAGAAGGCCCGTGATGTTGTGAGGGTAGACTGCGATAGTTGCTCACGATGATTCTAAAGGGTGCGCAATAAGGAAGGGGCCTTATTCCTTAGAGTCCTTTAGTCTCCCATAATATCACCTGGCGAGGTATTGACTCGAGGGGTTTGAAATCTACCAAATTCAGGCAAGAGGCAAGTGGCACCCTTAGAGCACATAGTGCATATTGAAGGGCACGTCACACAAAGAAAACAGAAAGAGGTGAGAGGCACCCTTGGAGCACATAGTGCGTCTTGAAGGGAACATCGTGATTTTAACTAATAAGTTAATAAACCTAGTGCCTATAAATCTATGCCTCCTTAGGACCTAGCCGGCCTTAAAATATATGATGGTATGAGTAAAAAATTAATAACTAAAAGTTCCCTTAAAAATTGTCGCCCAACCTAGTGAAATTAAAACCTAGGTCTAAGTAGAACATGTGGATAAAAAAATAAAAAATAAATAAATAAACATGCAACAAGAAGGGGGGTAAGAAATTCAAACTTAATTATTAAAGTAAAAATTATAATAGAGGATTAAATTTATTAAAAGGGTAAATGGTTGTTTTTATCTACACTTGCTAGATTGATTTTTAGTTAAAAAGGAAAAGGGGGAAACTTAAAATAAAAGGAAACTTAAAGAAAAAGTTGGAGGTCTAACTTAGTAAGGAATCTAGCCTTTGGAACTTTCTATTTATGAACTCAACTAGGAATTCAGTAAGGCGTAAGTCATTTAAGAATTGTAATGGAATAATGGGACACCGAGGAGAACTTTTAGGAACTCTTTTAGGTGGGTGAGGGAAATAAGAATAATTAATTAATTAATAAAATTGATATTTTGGTGCAACTGGGGGATCGGGTGACATGTGTAAGGGGGAGGTTTTTCCTAATTAAATAAATAAAAAGGGGGATCTAATGAGGGTTTGGGAAACTAATGACCAAGAAACTCTATAAAAATGATGGTGGAGGAGGAGTATGGATCACATATGGCTTGTGTAACATTACACTGCTAAAATTTCATCTTGACTAAACTTTCTCTTATGGGATTTGGGATACCCATCTCGAGTAACGAGTGGTAGCTCGACCTTGCGAGGCAAGTTGGGTGCTATCATTTTGTGGTATTGTGTGCATGTCCCCTTTATGSATCAGGGGGCTCAGGCGAATAAGTGTACCCCTAGCATTGGCTTGGAGGTACCGGTGCGGTCACATTGCTCAGCAAGAAGGATCTAGATGGAGTGAACACGCTGGGAGGAAATCCTCGCCTCGTCGTCATCGGTGAAGGTATKCCTATTAAAGTTTTTACTTGTAATAAAATGTAATATGCATTTGTTCATTTTACTATACTCGGAAGACAATTTCATTKCCATGAGATTTCCTTGCACATGTATCTCCTGTCTACATTTTCTTTATTCCTTGATTGCATTATTTTGTTTATTATTCTCCATGGAKAAGGTCTGGATGCAAATTGTGTTTTTATCTCTTGATTCCTTTATCCTATAAGTTATTAGTCTGTGCATGAGCAGYCGGCCAGGAGCCGAATTGACTATCTTTCACTCAGGTGTTAAATATTTAGATTCAAATTCCCTACTTTCTTGTGCATGGATAATAAGTGAAGGATAATTACTCTTCCCAATAATTTCCTTATAGTGTACCGTGAAAAATTCCTCTTCATTAATCTGTGATTATTGTGTTTTTATCTCCTTGTTTTTTTGGCGGAATAACCTTTGCGTCCTTGTAGTTGTGTAAGCTGGACAAGTTGGGATTCTCCTTTAACCCCTAAGATAATAAGCATTCTCTGCATTGAACAAATCACCAACAATTCCTATATTCATTATCTTTTAATTTTTATGAGCTGCATCTCCCTTTCTGGAGCGCAAACTACTATAGTGTTTCCAATAATATTTGAATTATGCTTGTTGAGAATTTTGTCCACGAGTCTAAGTTTTGGTTGATTTATTTTTGAGATTAAGTGCAGTCTGGTGTGTTGAGCAATTCTTATTAAAATATTCTATATTCATAAGTTCTTATTTATTATTGAACATTTATGAAAATATAGAAACAAACAAGAAAGCCTCCTACTTCTGTTTTTTTTTTTTTTTTTTGTT
>ML778143.1:810663-832332 GCA_009831015.1 Picea engelmannii | reverse complement strand
TGAGAAACCGCAACTTAGGGGCATATAATCCGTCAAAATCACCCAGGGATCGCACCTGGCCTGAGCCACACCAACCCTTAACATGGTTGGATTTTTTGTCCCCACAGGTTTCGAACCGGTGACTTTAACATCACGGAGTGGCTTAACAACACACTCCATCACCGACTATCCTACACCTCAGGGACAAAAATTTGAAGGACATGGGGGTGGGATTTGATCCACTTATGTGTGCACGGGTCACGATACCATTTATTATAGTATCTCTGGGTGCAACCACATGTTCAAGCCTCCTACTTCTTCTTTGTAAAAATATATATAGATACATTTTATCAAAGGCTCGTTTAGAAGTGTATCTCGATGGGTAGAACTATATCGACATTGTCTATCTGAAATTGATTAATTATCATTGTGAATTTGATGTTCAAAAGGTCATTTTCATACCTAACTGTTGTCTGATGTTTATTGGTTACATTTATTACTTAACTGTTGGTCAAGAAGACTAGGTAATCTCATAATATGGATTGATAAATATTTTTCTGCATTTTTTATAAATATTTTCATTGTGAATGATAACCCTCTGCATTGAATGATAAATCCATGCGTTTTGATTGATAAATCTATGCCCGTGTTTTTGCTAAATCTTCGCGTTTGTGAATGATAAACCTTTGCGTTTGAATGATAAATCGTTGCATTTGGATTGATAAATCTCTACGTGCATTTGGGAATGATAAACCTTTGCGTTTGAATGATAAATCCCTTCTTTTTTGATTGATAAATGTCTGTCTACGTTTGATTGATAAATATTTGTGTTTTCTTATGATTAATATCAGTGTCCCCATGCCCAACGAATAGCATTTTGATTTATGCGATGGCTTGTCTAACTGTGATTTTGGGGAATTGTTTCCCAACGTTTTTCCCTCCTTGATTTAATAATTTACTTTGAGTTACTGTTTTTTACACGTAGGTTGGATTCATGATGGTAGTCTCTTCTAATGTAGCAGTCTTATTTATTTATTTAATGTATAAGTCTTATTTATGGTTTAAGTCTATTGTACGATTCTTATTTAATGCATTGATTAAATAGTACCAATGGTCGGTTATCAATTATGTGGTTTATTTAATGATGAAGGAGATGTAAATGAATGAGTGTAGGTTTTATTTATAACTGTCAATTTAATGTTATTACCATGGTTTATTATTGATTTCGATCATTGATATGATGGTTTTAGATTTAGTTTATTTAAAGGTTTCTAATCATAGACGCCATAGGAGAATGATATGGTGATTAGACAAAGAGGGTCTTGAGTAATAGTTTATATTAATGAGTGGGAATAAAAATAGAGTTCAAAAGATCAACTAATTTATATTAAATTGTTGTCTCAATTTTAAAAGTCTCCATGCTTTTAGTGTAATATAATGTTCATTGATTTATTAATGTTATAATGTTAAGTCATAGCTTGATTTAAAATGGAATTACAACGACTTCCTTATTGTGTAATTGTTGTTTTTAAACATTCTTGATGTAATTTGGAGTCTTAGGCATCATAATGAAATGAATTTATTGTCTTTGTTATCCTCGCAACATAGGAAGTATTGAAGGAATGTCCATAGAAATAGGTGAATGGAATTAGGTTGCCTAAGTATTATAAAATTATTGGCGAACATATTTAATTTTTCATATCTTTATGATAGATTTTTTCTTAAAGCTACTTAATATTGTCGGAAGGCATTGTAGATGGAAATTGCGCCAATCAATTGTTTTATGACATGTGTAATTTAATAATGTAGAATGTTTCATAGGTAGTAATTGTGTCAATTCACTGATGTATGTTATGTAGTATAATTTCATGTCGCACCATGAATACTTGATAATTAATATTGATGGTTGATCATTGCTTATCTTTTCACTTCAGTTTATTTGATGTATGGAACTATGTCAATAATTATGAACTTTTATGTTTATCATGTGTCGATAAAGCATGGAAGAATGCAACTGAGTTCATAAAACTTGCCAAAATTATGAGGATCTGACATAACCATCAGCCAAGACTAAAGTGCCCCACCATCCTGACATTTTTCTGTTTGCCTATGAATTTCTTCATGTGGAGGATACAAAAAGAATGTGTTAAGTTTACCTCCTTGATATTTATTCACAAATAAGGTGAAAACAACCTTATCATTCTTTGAAAACTTTTCAAAATATGAACATTCCATCCAATATGCAATCCTATCATAATATGTGCAATTACTAACATAGGATTGTTCAAAATCATTCACAAACGACAAGTATTCCTAATGAAAATAATGTATTATATTATCATGGAAAGAATCATGTAAAAAGGTAAGATCAAGATTGCGAGAACTTATCGTGATTTTTGATTGGAAAAGAAGTGTCCCATTCTCTTGAAACTTATCATTGATCTTGAATGCTTTGACATTAACTACTTGAGACGAAATAAATGGAAAAACCAACATATTTGAATAATCATCACTAATATCAGTGTTTGGTTGATTGTAATTTTCAATCTCAAAAAATTGATTATGGAAAAAATCAGATTCTTCTTTAAACACAAATTTTGATGGATCAATGGAAGACACAATTTGATACCATTTTAAATCATTCCTTAATTCCCCCATAGATAACTAATTAGAATAAGAAGTAATATGATCATGAATGGAAATTTTCTCCTCTTTATCTTCTATGCAAAAATCATCATTAATTTGTACCTAATTATATAGTGCAAGATTCATTCCAAAGTGATCTGGAACACATGATTGCACAACAAGATGATCAATAATATCAGGGTATAAGGAATAATATTTAGAAGAATTGAGGAGATGAAATGCATCTCTTGAAATGATAGGTATATGCATTTCAAATTGTGGTTTTGTTCCCTCTCCTTGAATAAATGAACCGTCTCTCATCATATGCTTTTTTAAAGAACATGAGATATTTTCCAAGACCAAATCATGTTCATCATAAAAGGGTGAATGTGAGATAAAATTACCATAATTAGATGATTCATTACTAGTTTGACCAATTTTGTGTCATCTCTTACTAATTTATATTGAACCTGTTCACACAAGTGAGGGGAAGTTTTACTAACAACAATATTACAAAATTCACATTCCATCTCTTTTACTTTAGAAACAATTGTAATATCTTGGAGATTTTGACCATGGTCTCCTTTTGAATTCAATGTTCCTTCCTCATTAAAAAAATACATTGGTGGCAAAGAAATATCATAAGCAACAATTGTATCTTGTAAAATGTCATGTTGCTCTTGATCTACCAAAATGAAGGAAGTTGACAAAAAATGTGGTGCTTTAATGACTTCAATATCATCATGAACTTTTAAACCATCTTAAGATTGAGTATTAGTGCTCAATTCATATTGGTTAACCATTAATCGATGTTGCTTGTCTAAGAGAGAAACGAGATATTGAAACCATTCATCAATAAGAGGAATTTATTTCAGAGGGAATCTAGTACAAACATGTATGAACCTAATTGAAAAATCATTGAATGATTCATCATTTTCTTTCCTTAATAAATTTAATTCTTCACCCAATTCATCATAATCATAATTTCTAAAATCTAATAGAAACTCAATTACAAACTCGAACCAATAATGGATAGAATTAGCTCGAAACGAATCAAACCAATATTTAACCCGGCCTAGAAAAGTGAGGGAAAACAACCTACATATGAGATTGAGATCAATGATATTATTCTTTAAGCACTTATAACAAAATTTAGAAATATGGTCTACTGCAGATGTGTTCCATTCACCTTCAAAGGTGAGTTTTAAAAAGAGATCAGTTGTCTTGTTGAGAATGACCAGTAATGAGACATTGGAAGCATGTTCCAACACAGTGATTTGGGCAGGAGCCATGAAAAAATAAGAAATTGAAGAAATTGACTCCAAATAGTTAGCTTGTCATCTAATCTGTCTTCTAGTGCATTATAAGATGACACATAAGAAAAATTTATAAATATGGAATTATGACAGACTAAGGGGTGAAACATTTAATCATTAAAGTTACCTCGGCCCTCCGTCTAGCATCATTTGTTGACGAATGTTTATGACAGACCATAAACTGGAAGGGAATAGTCTAGTCCGAGGTTGTCTAAATAATCCAAGCCATTTGGAATAACTACCCCTGATAGGTTTAACGACTTTGCTAGCCAATAAAGGGATCTAATCTAAACTACTAAAATAAAATAAATAGATATGCATTAACGAAGATCTACTATATACATTCACTATTCTCACTTTTATATACAACATATACAAATAAACAGGTGCAAGATTTATAGAAACCTTGTAAACTAGTTTGTACAAGAGAACTGAATCTCAGGAAAAATTAAATAGATCTAAAACATGCTACTAATTTAATTTTAACCTTGAAACTAAAAAAAAATAAAAAAATGAATGTAAATAATAATGTTTTAACTTAAATAAACAAATTATTTAAGCTTAAATGTTAATTTACATTCACAAAATATAAATCAAAACAAATAGAAAATAATTAACCTATAACTAGCCAGTATTTAAAGAGAACTTTTGGTTGTGCCTTCCTGTACAACGCTGCTCCAACAACATGTCTGCTAAGAGAAATCTATAGGAGAAGGTTGTATAATTCTAATATTGTGACAGTGTCAGGATAAAAATCACTTGAACTGTCAAATTAAATCTTATTTAAAATGCAGAAAGAACAACTTTCAAATCATGATTCTTAGTGAAGATATAATAGACTAATCGACAATAAGAAAAATCTCAATTGAACTTGATTATATCTTTACAAATCTCAATTACATGAATAAACTCAATATAATACAATATTTGTATCAAAATAATACAATCACCAAGATCAAGATAATTGGGATAATAGATTGTTAAAGATTGACAAAATTAATACATAAATGATAGCAATTAACCATGTATTGATAAAACAGACTAAAGATAATTTAAATCAATGCATAATCAATTACTCAAAGAATATGAAGATATTATAATGAAAGAAAAACAATTTTAATCACATGAAAAAAGCCATTAAGCAATCTAGAATTTCATATTCTTCTTCGAAAATACTGGTCCATTCTCCCAAAATTCCAACCATTTGTTACTCATTTTGAAAAGAAAAAGTTTACAAAATAAATAATATACAAAAAAGAAAGGATAAAATCCTCCGCTTAATTTCTTGGATCTCTGTAGGCTCTGAACTTCCTCATATATTTATGCAATGAATGAACTGTCTAGATGTCACCAACAATTTCCACCACCTCAAATTTCCCTCGTAAAGAAACAAAAATATCTCTCAAATCACACATTGTTTTGGGAAAAATCTCTTTATTAAACTAAATGGGTCCATTCTGCAAATGGGTTTTCAATCGTTTCTTCAGATTCCTCATGGTTTGGCCGCAATGAGTCCCACAAAATTGTCTGTCTGTTCTTGAACGCATTTTCAAATCTTATTTGTTGTTGCTCATAAATTATTTGCAACAATCCAATGCTATTTTTGGATCAATTATCTTGAATGTATTTAGATAATAAAATCAAGCCATGATCATATCCGTACCAAATATCCCATAATAGAAGCTTTGGTAGACTTTAACGTCTATACCATTTAATTAGTTATGATACAATGAAATGTGATATTTAATTAACTAAGCGTTATCTAATTGTTAGACTTGGTAGATAATGGTTGAATTTTTGGTTTGTGAATTTCATTTTACCTATGCAAATGATTTTACTAATAGTAAATATCCAACCAGAATATCCCATTCAAATCCAAATAATTTCTCATTCGAAACTTGTTAGGATGGAGTTTGGCAATCGATCTTTCTGCATTTTACCATTGTGAAGATATATTAGTTGATTATCATCTTGTAAAGTATGCACTTCTTTAATGAACCCTATCATTATACTTTGCATGCGCAAAGACTCTTCCTTGTCTTAATTCAACTCATTTCTTTAGTTGAGAATAGTATCGCTTGAATTAAGGTGGTAAATTTTATCAAATGCGTTGACCCTTCTTTTAAAATGAAGTGCTCTTTTATTTAAATTTTTACCAGAACATTACTCATTATTATTGATTGAAAGGTTAATGCACTGGTTGAAAGTAGTGACATCGATGATGTCCTGAATTTTATATTAAAWTTAAATATGATCAATTATCCAAGCAAGCCTTTACTCTTTAAATTAGTTTTATCTTATACAATGGATGATAATGTAATCCCCTTTATACATTGTTTATATATTAGAGTCTTGAGTTCAACACCATTATTGAGTGATAGTTGGTTAATTGAGACTAATTAAATTTATGTGTATACACTTAACAAATGACAATAATAAAGGGATTGTATCCAATCTTTGGGGTAAAAAAAATAGAGGGAAACAAGTTTTTATTTCCAATTGTGCATAATGAGGATGAAAAACTTATGGAAAAACTCAATTCTATTACTCCACTAGAACATAATTGTTTTAAGAAAAACGATTGTATGGAATGCAATTTTTAAACTCATTTTCCTTTCGTAAGTGTCATGATATATAGTTTAATTTTTAATTATGTTATATGACAAGTCATGGAATTGGTATTTAGTTCCATTACTATCACATCATATGACTGAAGTGATAAGGAAGTATTAAATAAAGTAAATAAATAATGTGTTGGATGACACATTGGTTGTATACTTAGTGAATTATACATTGATATGAAAATAAATATTTAATAGTTTAACACTGGGTCATTATATGATAATAGATTTAGTTTATATAGAGTTTGCTTATCATAGTCCCCATAGATGATTGATATGATGAATAGATAATAAAAGTATTAAGTAATATTTTTGAATGGAATAATGATGATTAAAATGAATTCTCTATCTGATACTAATATTGTACTTATGATCTTGTGGTTTTTATTAATATTTATGTATTATTCTCTTACTCAAACTTACACTGAATATTGCTTGAAACATTGATTACGAAAAGTATTTTATTCTATTGTAATAGGAAGAATTGATGTTTAAGTATGGTTGATTAATCTAGTCTTGAATTTCGGCTTATGATTGGATTAATGGGATTTAGATACCTCCTTGTTCCTAAGAACAGTCGCCAGTCCTGAGACCTTAAGTGGTCAAAATCAATCGAATGAATCCTGGAATTGATTGTTGATTATGTTTCCTGGATGTCCTAACCTTGCAGGATAGGTTGGGTAGGTAGTTTCCTTATGTTATCTTTATGTGATATGGATGATTGAATGATAGTGATGTTTCTTTTAGTCGTTTGTGATGAAAATTGATTGTGTAGTTATTAATATATGTTGTGACACATGTCACTAGTCGTAACTTTGTTTTTCAAAAAATAAAAAATTACCTCTTTTGTGCTCACTATTTGTTGTCGTAATAGAGGGTTCATTACATATGGTATCAGAGTGGGTTCAACCCTGCAACTTTGGACCGTTATGCCTTCGACTTTGTTAAACAAATGATTAAAACTATATCGCTAATTAAAAATTTGAAAATTGTCCATGCAGGTAATCATGGTTAGGAGGTAGATGATGTGGTGTTGGAGGAAGAGGAAGAGGTGTGATGCCTCCAATAGCATCCACGTCAGAGGGGTCTAACCCCTAAGGAGAAGAACAAATCACTGAACAAGAATAGATTGTTGTGGGAGATGTGGTAGGTATGATGAGATCCTTTCAGAGGATATTAGAGGCTCTAATTAACCGACTGGATCGAGATGAGGGCAAATCATTTGTACCCAATGAGGTTTCAAAATGTGCTCCTACTGGTAGTTTTATCATTCAAAGAGAAATCGAGAAGGTTAAGTTTCCCGAGTTCATGGGTGCCACGAACGACTCAACCACTGAGGCATGGTTGGAGAACATGGTGATGTGCTTCACACTTCATGAATACACCTCCAACATTAATGTCCACATGGTGGTATTTCAACTAAATGGGAGTTCTCTTCAATGGTGTTAGATTCTCCTACCTCAACTGAACATGGTCGTCGAAGATGTGACATGGGAGTTGTTCAAGGAATGGTTCTAGGAGAGGTACTTGTCCAAGGAGTTCATTGAGAACCAACTTAATGAGTTCAAAACCTTACGAAAGGGTGGTCATATAATTCCAAAGTATGAGGACATATTCATGGAGCTGCTTAGATATGCCCCACTTATGAACACAGAGAATTTGAAGGTCAAAAAGTTTGTATTTGGACATAACTTCAACATTCGTGCAAAGGTAAGGATTCTAATGCCTTTGGCATTGCACGATGTAGTTCAGAAGGCTCGCATAGTTGAGGAAGAGATAAAGAATGGGGTTCAAGGAAGGACTCCTTATAGACCGACTAGACATACAATATCGTGGGCACAACAACATCAGACACTAGCCAGAATGACTTCAAGGCATCGAGATACATCTAGAGGACCTATGTTCATGACACTATGATGATAGAATCCTCAACATATGACTCCTTATAGAGTACCATCGCATCAACAACAACATCACCTACAACATCAGTAGTTTAGGCCTGTTCAGTATAACAAACCAATATCACAGACTACTAATCCAATAACTTATACTTCAGGGACCAGGAGTATTGGACTGAAGACCAGATGTTGGACATGTGGAGAGACACATTACCAATGATACTATCTGAATGATAAGGCTAGAGCGGATGGATCATTAGGACCCACTACAGTTGGAGACTTGGGCAAGGATCATAAGATTCATGCAATGGTGAATAACCGTTAGGCCGAGCACCAGTCCACTATTCTCGAGACATCAGGTACAATCACTGACCAAAATTTTAGTATTTTGATAGATCCATGTGCTACAAAGAGATTTATCTCTAGTGCAATGCTAAATATAATTAAGGTAAGGGAAGTTGAGCAGGTTGAGTTTAGATATGTAGAAATGGCTCCGGGTGCCAAACAAAAGGTCGGAGAAAAGGTTACGGACTATAGTATTAACTTGGGAGATTTTGTAGTGAAGGCCAACCTATATGTCACAATTTTAGGATATTATGACATAGTGATTGGTATGGATTGGTTGGAATCGCATGATGCGATACTCAACTGTAAGATGAAATGGTTAAGTTTTATATATGATTTGGGACAGAGTAGAGTGATTATAGAAAGGAACCAAGGGGTTTCCTTGAGGTTCATTTATTCCCTACAGCTACAAAATAACATGCATAAGGGATTTCAGTTATATGAAATCTTAGAGCTAAATGAAAAGGGTGAGGCAAAAGGATTGGAAAACCTTCATGTATTACAAGAGTTTGCAGACATGCTTCTAGAAGAGTTACTAGGTTTACCGCCTGAACGAGAGTTGGAGTTTACAATAGAATTGAATCTTGGAACTGAAACTATAGCGAGAATGCCATATCGGATGTCAACGCCTAAATTACAGGAGTTGAAAATGAAATTGAAGGAATTATTAGACTTGGGACTCATACATCCAAGTGTTTCACCTTGGGATGCACCAATTATTTTTGTAAGAAATAAGGATGGATCATGGAGACTTTGTATTGACTACTGTCAATTGAAAAAAACGACGATCAAGAACCAATATTTGTTTCCAAGAATAGATGATTTGTTTGATCAGATGAAAGGCACAATAGTGTTTTCAAAGATTGAATTGAGATCAGAATATCATGAGTTATGAATTAAAGAGGAAGATATACCTAATACCGCATTTAAGACGAGATTCAAAAACTATGAGTTTACAGTTTTATCGTTTCGAATGAAAGACRACTCAAGAGTATTCATGAGCTTGATGAATGGGGTGATCCACAAATACTTGGACAAGTTTGTTCAAGTATTTATTAATGACATACCGATTTATTCTYGGATGAAAGAAGAACATGACGAACATTTAATATTGGTACTACAGTGTCTATGAGAAAACAAATTGTACATGAATGTATCGAAATGTTCTTTTTACCAATTGAAGATTCATTACTTGGGACATATCATATCTGGTGAAGGTATCKCTATGGATCCAATGAAAGTAGAGGCTATTATGGAATGGACTACACTAAAAAATGTATAAGAAGTACGCATCTTTATGGGTTAAGTAGGATATTACTGACAATTCGTCGAAGGTTTTTCAAATATAGCAAATCCAATTACAGAATTAGAGAAGAAAAATACGAGGTTTGTATGGACCGAGAAATGTGCAGAAGAATTTTAAAGGCTCGAGGACTTGTTGACGACAACACCAATACTGAAAGTCCTTGACATGGATAAGGAATTATTGGTATGCACAGACGCATCCACGGAAGGTTTAGGTAGATTTTTGATGCAAAATGGTCGAATGGTCGCTTACATTTCAAGGAAATTGAGAAAGCATGAGGAGAACTAGGCAATGCATGAGTTGGAGTTATTGGAAATTGTTTATGACTTGAGAGTTTGGAGACACTATATAATTGGACAAAAATTCTAATTAAACATAGATCATTGTGGATTGCAACATATATTTACACAGAGTAACTTGAATGGGCGACAAAGGCATTCGTTATAATTACTTAGCAAATACGATTTTGAGATTACTTACATTAAAGGAACCATGATCAAAGTGAAATATGTGTTGACTCGGAGACCACACATATTCTCGATAATACCTCTTAAGACGAATCTTCGAGAAAAGATTATATCTTTATAGATAGATGATGATTGGTACAATGAAGTTAAGGATAATATTGGACAAGATAATATGATGGTACCAAAGTTTGAAGGGTATACATTGGACAATGGTAGATTGTTGAGGTATAACAACAAAATTTATGTATCGTCTAATGATGAATTAAGAAGTTTGATCTTAATTGAAGCGCATCAAGCAGTATACATGTCTCATCCAGGAGTCATGAAGATGAAGAGGACCTTAAGCCTTTATTATTATTGAAGGAAATGGAATAAGACATTGTTAGTTATGTGGTGAGATGTCTAGAATATCAGCCAGTGAAAGTTGAAAATAGACATCCGACCGGATTATTACAACCAAACGTTATTCCATAATCAAAATGGGAGGTCATTTCTATGGACTTTATTGTTGGTTTTCCACTGAGGGCAAGGAGACGCGATTCAATTTTCATGGTAGTTGACACTCTGACAAAGAGTGAACACTTCATTCTTGTACACACGACGTATCAAGTGCCATACATATCTAGAGTCTTTGTAAGTGAGATTGTGATATTACATGGTGTACCAAGAAAGATCATATCCAATCAAGGATCGATGTTTATAGGATGATTTTGGAGAAGTTTCAAAGAGGATTTGGGAACAAAAATGAACTTTAGTACCACATATCACCCGAGACACATGAGCAAACAAAAAGAACAAACCAAATTTTGGAGGATATGTTGTGTATATATGTAATTTGTTGACTATTTAGGTTGTTTTTCATTGATGTCAACCCTTGAAGAAAGTATGGTAGTGAATTGTGATATCACAAAGATTTGGGTAATGGACCCAATTTTTTTTTATGTATAATGGTATGAGTTTTAATATATTTGAAGGTAAGACTATTCTGGATGGGTAGTACATGTCATGTCATTTCCAGTGATATATGGAATGTCACATAACTCGTCATAGTTAGATATTTATGGCCATGTGAAGTTGGAGAACCCTCATGAGTCATCTAGAAGCCCCAAAAGGTCAAAATAGTCAAAGTGGTTTAATAGATTTTAGAAGGTAAATAATAAAGTGAAGCGATGAGTGTACTATAAATCAAAGTGTATTTAACACTTTCAGTTTTTGGTTAAAAATTATTATTTCTCTATTACTGATTCACTCCCCTCTCAGTAATCCAACAATTGGTATCAGAGTCGGTCCCTTCAAGAATCAATTTAACCACTAAAAGGTAGATCATGGAGAGAAACAATATGTATACACATGGAATACCGCATTTTGATGGACAAAAGTATGCATTCTAGAGCAGAAGGATGAAAACATATGTACAGGCACAGTGATTTGAAATTTGGAAATCTATAGTAGATGGATACAAAGAACCAACAGTTCCTCCAACAAGTGAAAGAGCAATAAAACGCGGTCAAAATAACTTATGAATGGTCTTGGTGAATCAGTATACACCAAATTTATGCATTGTAAATCCACTAAAGATATTTGGGACAAACTTCAAAATATTTATGAAGGAGATTCAAAAGTCAAAGAAGCAAAGATTCAAACTTATAGAGGTCAGTTCGAACAACTAAAGATGAAGGAAGATGATAATATTGTAGCTTACTTCTTACGAGTCGATGAAACAATAAATGAAATCATAGGATTGGGAGAAGAAATTAAATAATCTGTAATTGTACAAAAGGTAGTAATATCTCTTCCTATGATATTTGATCCTAAGATATCAAAACTAGGAGAAAGAGTAGATATAGACTCAATAAGCATGGAAAAACTACATGGAATATTCACAGCATATGAAATGAGAAATGAACACGAAAATCCAGATATAAAAGAAGCAACTTTCAAAGCATCCAAATTTTCAAAGAAAAAGGGAAAGAAAAAAGAAAAACGTAGTAGTATCATTGACATCTTAGAAGATGATGAAGAAATGACCAATTTTGTTAAGAGATTGAACAAGGGAACCAATGACAGATATAAGGTAACCTTCCATTGATTTGTTTTAATTGTGATGGTATTGGTCATTTTTCTAAAAAATGTCCTCCTAAGAAAAATAAGAGGAATGATGAATATTACTCAAATAGAAAACAAACATATAAAGGCAAAGGAACCACAAAGAAAGTTTTCAGGAAAAACTTATGGACCAAAGAAGACATCTCTTCATCAGATGAAGATGAAGTCAGTGACAGTGAGACAAAATGATTTCTATTCATGGAAGTAAAAGAATCTGATAAACAAGACACTGAAGAATAATATGAAGAGGCATAAGTTGACTACCGATAAGAATTGTTGACTTCCATAGAAGTTATAACAAGAGAAAAGAGGAAAAACAAGAAGCTACAAGTAGAACTAGACAAGAAGGAAGACACTCAAGAACTAGAGTAGATCATCACAGAATTGAAGGTTCAAATAGAACAATATAAAATAATTCAATAAGCACTCAAAGAATAGTTAGAAGAAAGAGACATGATCATTGGAAATTTGGAAGCAGAGATTGTCACATTGAGAAAGGATCTTCAAAAGAAAAATATGAAGAAAAACTCAAAATTTTTGGATGACATTATCAGCAGTCAAAGGCCTAATCATGAAAAGTATGTACTTGGATACAATCATATAGAAAAGGGATCAAGCTCCAAAGAAACATAAAATGAAACATATCGAAAAAGTTATGCAGAAACAATCAAAGAGGATAGGAAGACCTACAAGGAAGATTACAGGGACACTTCTCCACCGAGAAGATTTGGATTTCATAATCAATGATCAACATAAACAAATAGGCCTTGGGAATAAGAAGAATTCATAAGAGTAAATCCTTTTAGAATATCTTCAATTCCTAGGTATCAAACTATGTTTATGGGTTTATATTATGCATGCAATAATTTTGGACATAAAGCTGTATATTGCATAGCTAATAGCGGGAACATAAAAAACTTTGAAATTCATACACAAAATGGTTATCCAAGAAGGCCCATTGAAACACAAAGAATATGTTACAACAAGTTTGAATCATTGAGCACTGAAGTGGAATACTATAAGTGCAATAACTTTGGACACATGGCCAAAGATTGTAGAATGACGGTCCCTCCTAGAGAACCATAATAGAACAACAATAGTCATAGACATGAGCCTCATAAGACAACATGGATAAGAAATAAGAATCGATATATAAATCAAGAATTCACACTCTCTCTACAAGATAAGTAAAATAAGCGTGGATGGTATGTTGACAGTGGTTGTTCAAAACACAAAAAACATGTGAACAAAGACTAGGTTCCAGAGATTGCAAGATTGGAAATAAAATGAGATGAAGAAAGTTCTACAGAGAAAAGGAAAGATGTCAGATATAGAAAGATTTAGAAAATAACTGAAAGAAAAGAAGGACATGTGAATAAGGAACATGTTCAAGATATTCTACTTTTAGGCACTGCAGTGAAAGATGAATCCACAAACAGAAAGAAAGAAGTCAGAGATCATAGAGATGATGAATCTACTAATGAATATGATTATGAATACACTTCAGAGAAGGAATTGTTCTAAGCCATCCGACTTAGAGACTCTTATATAATATGAATAATAGATAAGGGGAGTCTATTCAGTAGCTGAGACAGACCAAAGAACCATCCTTCAAGCAACTTGCAGAATTTGAGTAGACATATTAAATGCATTCAATTAGMAGAAGTACAATATGATAGATTAATCAGTTGTAGTAGTACTTCATGATAGTAAAATGACATATGAGTCAAATTTATGAACAATTGTGTAGCAGAGTCTTGAACAGTATGGAAAKATATGAACACGAAATCATCTTTTTTGAAYGGGGAAATTGAAGAAGAAATCTACATTGAACAACTCGTTCCTAGAGAATGGTACTCTAGACTGGATAAATATCTACAGTAGACAAGGTTCGGAAAAGGAAGTGCAAACAATAACCTCTACATMAAGGTAACTCAAGATGGTATTTTATTAATTAAATTTTATATTGATGATATTATTTTTGGAAGTACTGATGACAGGTTAAGCCATAAATTTGAAAAGGATATGCAGAATGAATTTGAAATGTCATTAATTGGATAAATATCATTCATTCTGGGTTTTCATATACATCAAAGAAACCAAGATTGCAAACTAGTTACCACTCCAATGAAAACCAGTTGCAAGTTGAGCAAAGATGATGATTCAAATTCTACAAACCAGAGGCAATACAGGTCAATGATTGGTAGCTTACTATATGTGACAACATCAAGAACAGATGTAATGCAGGCAGTTTGACAGGTGATACGATTTCAAGCAGCACCAAAAGAATCACATGTATTAGAAGTGAAGAGGATTTTCAGATATCTGAAAGGAACATAAGAGTTAGGATTATGGTATCCAAAAGGAAAGGATCTATCACTTATTTCTTACACAGATGCAGATTGGAAAGGTTGCATTGATGACTGAAAAAGCACCAGTGGAGGAGCGTTCTACTTGGGTCAATGTTTATTATCTTGGATAAGAAAGAAACAATCATCAGTATCTTTATATACAGCCGAAGCAGAGTATATTGTAGCAATAGGATGTTGTACTCATGTTCTATGGATGAAACAAAATTTGATAGATATACAGGTTGAGTATGATGAGCCCATTCCAATATATTGTGATAATATAAGCGCCATCAATATCTCAAAGAACCCGATGATGAACTCCAATACGAAGCACATTCGAATAAAGTATCACTTTCTATGGGAACAGGTTGTAGAGAAGAACATTAGATTTGAATATGTGGATACAAAAGAACAAGTGCCAGACATATTTACAAAACCACTTCCAAGGGAAGCCTTTGAGTATTTTCTCCAGAGACTCGGAGTAATTTCTACTTGAAAATGAATGTTTTTGAATGCTTATCTTATATGTCTTAGATTTACACGAGGAAGCACCATAAATAATACAATTCAGGTTGGGGGATCAGTTTCAAGAAGAGTTCATTTAGGAGGAGTATCCCCAAGGACAATTCAGTTAAGGGGAGCAACCCTTGATGGAAATATACATTTTCCATTGATGATAAAGGGAGAGATATTTATCATATGCAAAGGTAAATTCTTGGAGAAAGAGCACAAAGGCATGGTTCCAGGGGGAGCGATGGTCATAGGGGGAGAATGAGTGATATAAATTCAATATTGTATCAGAGTGTTTCCATCAATGCCAAAGGGGGGTATTGTTGATTATTTAAGTTGTTTGTCATCGATGTCAACCCTTGAAGAAATTCCGGTAGTAAATTCTGGTAGTACAAAGGTATGGGTAATTGACCCAAGTTTGTTTGATGTATAATGGTATGATTTTTAATATATTTCAAGGTAAGACTATTATGGATGGATAGTGCATGTCATTCCATTTCCGTTGATATGTGGAATGTCACATAACTCGTCATGGTTAGAGATTTATGGCCATGTGAAGTTGGAGAACCCTCATGAGTCATATAGAAGCCCCAAAAGGTCAAAGTAGTCAAAGTGGTTTAAGAGATTTTAGAAGGTAAATCATAAAGTGAAGTGATGAGTGTACTATAATTCAAAGTGGATACAAAATAAATTATTTAAATAATAAATTTAATGGAGAAATTACTAAGTGGACAAGTAGTTAGAAGTGGGTTAACCCTAAAATAAGGAAAGTGGGTTAAGATGGTTAAAATGTAACCCCTCGAGGAAGCTACATGAAAGTATAAATAAGAGGCAAGGCTCTGTCATTTTAATCACACTTGAGCATATTGAATATCTACAAGTTACTGAGGTAAACAAAGGATATCTAATCCTAATTTTAGAGGGAAGGTGAAGTAAAGAAGGTCAAAATTCAAGAAAGGATAAATTATTTTGATGATGCTTTCTAAGGTATGTTATTTACAGGTCATATCACCATTTTAGTAATAACATTATTTCTAGTATGATTCAGATCTTGAAATTGGGAGGTTGTTAAGGAAACATATCCAAGTAGTTGTGATAAAAAAATCCATCTTGTGGGTCATTGTATTTTTCGAGTTACACTCCGTGGAAAATAGGGTTTGTGGTTAGTCCTAAAACTAGTCTAAAACAAATGTTTCGGATAAAAACGTCAGAAATTCTTCATAATAGATCCAAATTCAGTAATATCAAATGTATTGGTTATAGTATAGTCTGTAGTATTATTTTTACCATTTTCAGATGCATACAACAAATATTTCATGAGGGCACGCTCTACAAGTTATCTCTCTAGAATAAGCCATAATTCAACAAGGTAGGCCATTTTTGCTATAAGTCCTTTTTTGAGAGGTTCCAAACAATGAAACATGGAGGAATTGCACAAAATACACTGAAGAACATTGTGTACTATTTTCAGATCTTTATTCATTACAAGTACATAGTCATGATTATTTCAAGTTAGGGTTGTTGACTAATCCAAAATTAGTCATGTGAGACTAAAGTAAAGTTTGATGGAACTGTTAGTCTGTTAAAGTTAAGGAAGGTTTGCAGGTATGTGATCATATACACTAGGTCTATTAGAGAGTTACAAATCAGATTTGGATGATGAAATTGATGAGGGATTTTGGTTGAGGTACATGTTGGGTACATGGTTGAGACAAGTAGTTGATGAGTTGGCACATACATGCGGTGTATAGTTGATAATGTTGGTACATATTGATGAGTCATAGTTTATGCGTATTTGATGCATAATTGGTACATATTTGGTGCATGGTTGATGCACTCATTGATGGCACATGTTGAGGTACAGGTTGGTGCATGGTTGATGCACTTGTTTATGGTACAAGTTAATTACATGTTGCTTGGACAGGTTATTGTGACAGGTTATTTTTACAGGTTGTGTGCATGTTTGATGCATTTGTTTATGGTACAGATTGAGGTACAGGTTGATGTATGGTACATGTTGACACAGGTTATTGGTACAAGTTGTTACAGGTTGATTACAGGTTGATTGGTATAGGTTTACAACAACATATCTCATAGTGATAGTGTGATAGTAGTTCCATCATTCTACTTCTACGTCAGGGAGGTTGGACGGGGAAATGACAAGTGGTTGTAGACACATTCCAGTTGTAGCCAAAGAACATAGGCGGTTGTAGTCTCCTTCTGGTTGTATCCATATAATTGGGGAGTTGGAGCTTCCCTCAGGTTGTAGCCTGAGAAACTAGGGGGTTGTAGCCTCCTTTTGGTTATAGCCAGAGAATTGGAGAGTTGGAGGTTCCTTCAAGTTGTAGCTTGAGAAAATAGGGGGTTGGAGCCTTCTTCCAATTGCAGCTGGAAAACAAAGGAAGTTGGTGCTTCCAATGAATGTAATTCTTAAAGACATATAAGAAAAAAAAAATTGTGGTTTTCTCCCACTTTGTGTTTCCATGTAAAAACACTGGTGTATTGTGTATGTGTATGATTGCTCATTTGTTCATTCTTTATTTAATCTATAACTATTGGATGATGATGCTACATTGATATAACACTTGTATTTTTTGGTTAAAAATTATTATTTCTCTATTACTAATTCACCCCCCTCTCAGTAATCCAACATAATGGACCACTAGAAACATTGGGAATATTTATTACTAGTAGTAGAGTTTTCATACAAAAACAACTATCAAAGTACCATTAAGATGGAACAGTTTGAGTTTCTTTATTGGCAAGAAAGATGAGGCGTATGGGAATCTCAAGATGAGGTGTGTATGGGAACAAACGTAGAGAAAGATGTTCCTAATGAAAATATGTAAATGGGTAAGTGGTAAAAGTGGTAGTTGAATGTAAGACTAAGGTGTTTATATTAAAGATCATCTTAATGGCTATTGTTGTTAGGGATGATTGTATATTTATCTGTTGAGTTGCTGCTGATATAGGAATAGATATTGGTTAGATAGTTCTGTATAGTTTGTAATTGGTTTATTCCTTTAATGATAATCGAGGATATTATTACCACCTTGTTGTTAGGAGTTCACTAATAAAATTATATAGGAGTAATTCATGTATCTATTGTTGTTAATCTTATTAAATAGTATTTGTCTTTAGTAAGAGATTCCTTCTATAGTTAGGAGTTGACTAGTAATGAGAGAAGACATTGTTGAGCTAGGATCGACTTGAGGATAGGGTCCTAGTAGGACCCGAAGTGATACAAGAACTAGAAGAACAAATGCAATCGATAAGACAAAGGATTAAATAAGAGCAATATCGTTAAAAGAGTTATGTCGATGCACATCGCATTGACCACGGTTATGAAGTTGGTGACCGAGTTTTCTTATGTTTGAAACTGCAGAAAAGTTCGATCAAGTTTGGAAAGGGTGATAAACTCTCTCCTAGGTTTGTGGGACCTTTCAAAGTTGTGGAAAAGAAAGGACACATGGATTATCTACTAGCCTTGCCAGATTATTTGAGGTGTATGCATGATGTATTTCATGTATATGTTTTGATAAATTATATTAGTGATGCAACACATGTGATTGACATGATTTATTTGTAGGTGTCAAATGAGGGTGCTCTCACGGCAGAGCCAATCCGCATTCTGTACCATCACATTTGACAACTAAAACATTAAATAGTTGATCAGGTCAAGGTCTAGTGGGACAATTATAGTCCACACTTGAATACCTGGGATGATGCATATGATATGCATCAAGATTTTCCTTACCTGTTTGATAGATTAAACATATATGTCTATGTTAGATACTTTTATTTACTCGCATTTTATATATTGTAGAACTTCAAGACTAAGTTTAAAACAAGAGGGGTTGTATGTAACGTCCTGCTCTACTGAGCACATGTTATCGACTTATTCTTTGAGGACGCTTGCGTGCAAGTGATCCGGTTATGGTACATGTTGATTTTGTTTTGATTATGGATTATACATGATGATGATGATATGGTGTGACTTATTGTTTTTGATATATATGTATTGACAAATGTTGTTGACGAGTTTACCTAAGTGTGTAGGACATGTGACAAATTATGGATGCTGATGGTATCAATGGACCTCCTTGGACTCTGGATTGAGTCAAGGAGTGGATTGTGTTTTGTTTGAGAATTTCTTTTTGCACATATGTGTCATATGATTGATTTAGTATGATTATGTATATGGATCAGTGACAGTGTTTTTTCAATGGATCCAGGATAACGATTCTTGCTAATCTAACTCACATAATGAGTAAAGGGGCCATGAAAAAAAAACAAATATTGAGGGAGAGTTGTGGCAGCGTCTCTATCACATCCTACTAGCACTCCCATCATAGCTCGAATTGTAGGTTAATGATTACCTAGTTCGATAGGTCCACTATGTCATGAGGGAGGACTGAGACAGGTGCTCACAAATATTTCTAAGGGGTGTGCAATAAGGCATAGTCCTTATTCCTTAGAAGCCCTTAGTATCTCACAAGGTTGATCGAGTGGAGTGTTGAATCCAAGGGTTAGAAAAACTACCAAAACCATTCAAGGGCGAGTGGCACCTTTGGAGCACATAGGTACATCTTGAAGGGCACGTCGTGTAATTAAAAACTTGAGTCAATAAATCTAGGTGTCCTAGGAAAAATTGAATTTATTAGACCTTGTCATATTAAAATAATTAATTAAGGAGTGATTCTATTATTTATAAATCCCAATACAAGTCAAATCTTAATTCAAATACTAAGCCTAAGTCTAAGTTTTAGTTAGGGGACTAAATTAAGTGAATTTCAAATCGATAAATTTAATTATCACGTATTATAGGGGTTGGCATTTAGTTAGTTGAACTAGATCGATTGGGTTTTAGAAGTATCCTTAAGAATTGAAAGGTACAATTTTAGGGTCTTACATTAGGAATTATCCTTTCTAACCAATGAATTGAATTGTTGTCATAGCTTCCATCTTTTTTTTATTCTTATGAACTAGTGTGTTAAATTGTGGTTGGGTATGCAAGTGGTTTCCTAGGTTTAATGGTAAAAATTTTAATTAAAGGAACTCGATATTTTTTGTAGTTATGCTATAGAAGTAAGGGAACAATGTATGCAATACTTCCATGATTGTGCAAGAGAAGTTAGATATGGGTGTATGGTTGAATCCATCCAAGGAGAACTTGAGGATGATGAGCACGATTAAGTTTTAAAAAATACAACCCTAGCCTGTAATAATCCCTTCCCATGAACATTTCTATCACAGATCTTCTTGTTACCCAACACTTATATTTTTTTGGATTTACATTAACGTCTTGGCCCACTGTCGATTCTATAGTGGATGGCTTAACAGTTGAGGCTTGTGTTTAAAAATGGGTTATAACCTTATCAGAGTACTTGCAGTTTGATCATCCATCCAGCGTGTAACAATACAGGTCTTGAGGTGATTCGGTGACCTTTGCGTTCATAGGTTATAGATGGGCTACCTTTTGAGAAATTAAGCTCTCTCCTATCTATATACATGTTATTAAGGAGGTATGTGCATCAACAAGTATTTTTCTAACCGGGTGCATAAAATTCTGGTGTTTGTTGTCATTTTTTTCTTGATTTTTTTTCTTTGGTAATTTCAAGGATGTATTGACACCTATTATGGTTTCAAATTTGGGGCTCGCAAGATAGGTATACATTCAATACTTCTATTGGTTTATCTTAGAGAAACCTTGTATTCCAAGGAATCCATAATCTAGCGACAACATGGCGAAAAATTTGAAACATTGGTAGACTTTAATGCCTGTAACTTGTAATTAGTTACGATACAATGAAATTGTTGATTAATTGGGTTGGTTTTCAATGATGTCAACCCTTGAAGAATGTCTGGTAGAGAATTTTGGTAGCACAATGGTTTGAGTAATGGATTCTGGACCCAAGTTTATTTGATAGATAATGGTATGAGTTTTAATATATTTGAAGGTGAGACTATTCTGGATGGATAGTACATTTCATACCATTTTGGGTGGTATGTGGAACGTCACATAACTCCTCATGGTTAGATATTTATGGCCATGTGAAGTTGGAGAACCCTCATGAGTCATCTAGAAGCCCCAAAAGGTCAAAGTAGTCAAAGTGGTTGCAAAGAAGAAATTATTTAAATAATA
>ML778143.1:736938-757040 GCA_009831015.1 Picea engelmannii | reverse complement strand
ATTTTGTAGGACCTATCAACCCCATGTCCCGCAAGAAAAAATACATCTTAGTTTGCACAGATTATGTGACAAAATGGGTAGAAGCCAAGGATTTGTATTCATCCAATGGAGAATCTGTTGTAGACTTTCTCTTTGAGGAAATTTTTACCCATTTCAGTATACCTCTGGAAATAGTCACCGACCAAGGAATGCAATTCACCTCAAATTTGGTCAAAGATCTTACTGAATAGTATAGGATCAAACATAGAAAATCTTCACCCTATCACCCCCGAGCAAATGGCCAAGTAGAATCAACCAATAAACTGATAGAATCCATCCTCACTAAGACTGTTCAGCTACATCACAAAGACTGGGCTAATAGGCTTCCTGAGGCCTTGTGGGCCTATAGGATAGCTTGGAGGAATACAACAGGCCATACACCTTATGAGATGGTGTATGGGAAGCAGGTACTACTTCCCATAGAATTTCAGGTAAAAACCTTCAAAACTTCCATACAATTAGGGATGGATCTAAATGAAGCTAAAAAACAGAGGCTATTACAATTAAATGAGCTTGATGAGATAATAAAAGATGTTCTACAAAGAACCACCCTGATACAAGAGAAAAGGACCAAATGGCACGACAAGTACATCAAAAAGAAGTCCTTAGATAGATTCATTTGTATAAATTCATTTATCCATGTACATAGGTGTGTCATTAGATAGAGCTTCTCCTTTATTTTTATGATATAATTAACAAAAACAAAAAAAGAAGTTGGTTGTGTTCCCATGTAGATAGACGAATAAGGAGGGCATTGACAAGATGGAGTCTTCTTTAAGTTTTTCAGACTCTTTAAAATTGAAAACACCAATGAGAAGAAACTAGCCCGGGCTCGAGAAAAATCCGTGGGATAGTATAAAGAGTTTTCTTTAATTTTTTTAGACTCTTTAAAATTGAAAACATCGTCGAGTATGAACTGACTCGGGCTCGAGAAAAATCCATGGGATAGTATACAAAGTTTTCTTTAAGTTTTTCAGACTCTTTAAAATTGAAAACACTGGCGAGTAGGAACTGACCCGAGGTCGAGAAAAAACCACGGGATAGTATAAAGAGTTTTCTTTAAGTTTTTCAGACTCTTTAAAATTGAAAATACCAGCGAGCATTAACTAATCTGGGCTCAATAAAAATCCATAGAAAAATAGTAGTTAGGATTATCATTGTTATTTTTTTGGTAATAAAGAGGAAGTACCAGCAGGAGATGTGATTACCCTGGTTCCAAAAGAAGAGGGTTCTATAAATATTAACAATTGATCATCCAATTCCTAGAATACCCTCCTGTCAAAGAGTTCTTGTTGTGGTATTCCTATGCAAACTCAAAATTCCTAAGTTTTGGTGTTTGTTCCATCTACATGGTTTTTCAATCAAATCTGATCACATAACACCAATTGTTTCTACAAGTCACTGCCACTAGAATCTATGTCAAAAATATCTTAAGAACCAGAAAACAATGTTCATATTTATGCTTATCCAACACCAATGATCACTTCTATGTTCATATGGTACCAATGGTCATCATTGCACTAAATCATTTCACTGATCTTATCCGGTACTGAACCGCATCTAATATTTAAGAGGGGACCCTACGTTATTATGGTACTAATTACAACTCTACACACGGATGATTTGGCACTCAGATAATCTGGTACTCATATGATCCCATACTAATTTAAACTCTACACATAGGTGATCCAATACTCAAATGATCTGGTACTGGTAAGGATGTGACCGATAACTCTAATCATATTTCCAAGTTGCTGCTCAACTATTAAGTGATAGGACATACACATTCAACGTCTTTTTTGTTTTATTAGAGAAATTAGACTAAATATTAATTTAAACATCTGGTTACTCTTGGATCATGACACACCCCCTTTTTTCACAAACTTTTGTAAAATCCTCGACCACATTTCCATAAGGAAAAGATGTCTCTATTTTCCGAAATGCTAAGAGTGCAAGGTCATTATGTCTCTTACCGGATCAAAATCATGCTGCATCTCTCTATCTGGTAAATAGACCTCATAAACCTATGATTTTCTATTGTGCTATGTGAAATGACTCGAACCATATCTCTAAGCATGTCAAATAATGATCCCACCCGATTTCACACTCACGAGTCCCAATCATAATGACGACACCCCTTATAATCATTTAACACTCTCGTTTCCCACGAGTCTGTAAGTCGTTAGTATATTTAACCAGCCTCACCATATCATCATGATTTTCGATGTGACCATTGTAAACTACACCTCTATTTATCAATGCTCCTCTAGATGGCTCTTCTCTCTAGATAAGTGTTATTTACCATTTTTTTCACACCACCTACAACCCGTGCCTTCATATTCCTTGCATATTTTTCCTCGTCCGGTACTCTATCACAATCTACGTTATCCGGTACTCAACCCTCGATCCTCTATCCATGCCTCATACGCCTGAGAGAATTGTTTAAGCTAGCATGGGGGTCGACATACATGAGCGCATATTTCAAATATATAGGGAAACAACAGGATATCAAACTTGCAAGGAAAAATATGAACAGGCAGGGTCGGTGCCATTTTTGGAAAAATTTAAAGGCCATCATGAGAGAATTTCTCTTTCCTTTGCGCAGACATGTGATGGATAAAGTGTGCAGTTTGGAGACATGAAGCTAACAATTATAGAAGTCACTATTGCAGAAGTTACAGGTCTCCCTATGGTTGGAGAAAAATACTTCAAGAGGGTGATCGTCGACAGGAAACTTTGTCAGAGATTCCTCAAGCCAGAACATAAATATCTTGATTGGACCAAGGGCATCCCTCAAACCTTCGTCAAAGAGGAATATTGGACGATGCTCATAAGTCTGCAAAAATTCCTCACCTGTGAAGGAAGGTATTCAGTAACCTTCATTTATCATTTAAATATTTTATCACATTTCGAGGGAGGACCACAAACTTATTTTTCTCACTTCCTATGGATGAGTTTAAAGAATATGGTAAGAGGAGTGAGGTTAGTTTCCAAGAAACCAGAAACTAGCCTTCATCACCATGGTTTAGTAAAACATTTGGTTGTTCATGCTTTGAGGACACAAGGTGGTAGTTGGAAGAAACTAATACAACTAAATTTCTCCCAAGAAAGAATATCCAAATATGTTGAAACACAGGAGGCAAGGATACACAATGAGGGTTCAATAAAAAAGGAAAATAAGGACAAAAGGAAGACATCAGGAAGTAAATAAGACACTCTTATGTCCAGCTCATCCCATCCCATTGAGAAATTAGTGAAAAAAAAGTTTGTTGTAGGGGGACCTACTACATCGAGGAAGAGGAAAGCCACCCAATCCCATAAAATAAGTCCTATCTTGATTCATAAAGATAAATGATAAAAGGAAGACTTTGAGCTAGGGGGAGAATCAAACAACATTCCTGAAGAAATCATGGAGGTGTCAGCCAACCAAGAAGAGAAGACCCTTGACCTGAATATACAGAACAAGAAAATGTCTACACAGTCTAGAGTGTCTAGCTCAATCGTGTGTCCTAAAGATCAATTATCATAGAGTAAGAAACGAAAGAATAAGGAGATAGATAAACATGATATTTTATAGGAAGCAACTGTAAAAAATCCTCTCGAATCTATTAAGAAATTGGGAAATATCCCTGAGGTAGTTACTCTGTCTTCCCAAAAACTGGTTGGTGAATTAAAGGAAATTGATAAGGTGGCGAGCATAGACAAAAAGAATCTTGAAAGGGAGAAGACACAAAGGGAACAAATTCCAGAACCTACACCTCAATCTTCCAGTAGAAATAACGGTTGGTCAGTAGAAGAAGACTCCAGAATTTACAACTAAGGACGTCAAGATGAAAGTCAAAGTGACATAGGAGAGACAACTATCCTGGCCTACCACTATTATTAAAACAAAGAAGAGGAAGTTGTTTGAGGAGATTTCTATGCCTATCAACAAATATAAGGAAATCTTTATCCCCATACGAAGGACCACCAGAAGCATGTCCAAGCAGGTGATAGTTCCAAATATATCTTATCTTCAAGTAGAACCCATGGATATTCCGAGTTCTTCATAGGAAAGAAATGACTGTGGAGATACAGTAAGTGAAACAGAAGGGTTGGTAACAGATACTTTGAGGGGTCTGATAAAATAAAAATAAGCTCATGAGGAGGTGACTAAGGAAGCAATCATATCTATCCCAGACAAGTCCCTGAACAAACAAAAATTGATAGCAAAGGTTGAGAGGTTGAAGAAAGAAATTGAAGAATACAAGGTATTAGACAGACACATCAAGGCAGAGAATGCACAATTGAAAGAACAATATGTAGAGGTCTTTGCCAGACTCAACAAAGTCTTACAATTGATCCAATACACTAGGGTAATCAAGAAGGAACTGAGGAGTGAAGTTTCTGGTTTTAACATCCTGCAACTAGAGAAATGACAGAGAAGGATTCAATTTTGCAAGAAGTTTTTGGGTATCATTTTTTGATGATGTTACATGAGGACATGTAATACCTTCAGCATGGGGGAAATGTCGAGTCGCTATTTTGACATGTATAATGCCCTATATTACCTTGTATCCAAGCCTTGTTTCCTATGTTATAAGACCATACTTGACTATTTACTCCCAAACACATACCTAATGACCCAGTTCATGTTTAAAAAAGGTAATTGATGATTTAAAGCATGTTTTGTTTAACTTTCTTGAATTAATTTGATTAAAGTGTTTTATTTTGTATAGTACTAATGGTTTGACTCATGAGCATCCTATTCTGGTACTTTTTCCATTCCAATACTACAAGTCATCATGCATTCCGGTACCAAATCTATTTTGGTACCCAAGGAAGTTTTGATCTGGTACTATCTGCTCCGCATCCATTCTGGTACCAAGTCATGAACTATTCTAGTACTGTCTGCTCTGCATCCATTATGGTACCCAGATTCGTGACTGTGTGTATTCTGGTACCAAAACCTCTGTTTCCAGAATGCATTAGTTGGACCAGTCTGATGATGAAGATTTTGAGAAGACAGTTGGATTGAAGCTTCCAAATTAGTTTTGAATATTACGAGGGACTCCATCACTCATGCACTTCATGTCATGAGGATGGAGTTGATTCCTAGAGATTTGATGTAAATATCAATTGTAATAACTTTGAAATTGTTTAATGTTTATCCATAGATATTGATAGTATTAGTTTACCTTCTATATAAGGGACACTGTATAGGTAATAGTGTAGGTGGATAATAAGGAATGTAACAAAGTAATTTATCAGAACCATATGATACATATCGTTTCTATGTATGAGGTGAAGAACTATTGATCCAATTTACCAGTTGAATTAATGAAAAAAGATCTATTATAAAAATACAAGAGTATGAGTAAAAAATTTTAATCTGTTACTTTCTTAAGAGGTTCCTTGTTGGTTCGGCAAGGGCTCACCACCCCAAACAAGGTAAACCTCCCTATATATGTTTTGTGTGATTGTGTGAGTATTTTATAATAGTGTGTGTTAATGATATTTAGTCTATTTCAGGAGTTCAACATTGAGTTATTTATTTCTAAGTTGGTGTGAATAATCAGGTGCTAGATCAAATAGGTATTTCCTTCTCAAATATTGGATATTGACATTTAATTGTTTGAAGTGTGGAATTGATATCTTGAGTTTATGATTGTAGTAGTTTTGGTACATCAAGGAACCCCGAAGATTTTATATCTCTTCTTCATGCTCAATAATGAAGTCTCTCAGCTATGCTGACTGTTCCTTGTATTAGTTGTTTGAATTGCATAAAGTTGGAATTGATTTCGATTTCAAGAGTGATTGGAGTTGATTGTTATTTGTTGTTTTGATCGCTACAGGAGACAAGCTTCTTAAGTTCATCTCTCTAATTCATAAGCTTGGAATGAACATACTTGTTCCTCTCAGATAGAATATTTTGATTGACTATTTGTTTGATGAAGTTTCTTTCTCAATTTTCTCTTCTAAGTTCAAGGTTTTTTAAGTATTTAGAAATCTTAGAAACAAAGTCTTTATGTTATTAATTATTTCCTATATGCAAAAAACATAGGTAGGTTACCTGTTCTCGGCACATATAGTGTAACAAATCTTTCGATTATGAATCCCAGATTGACATATAAATGAGTGTAAGGTATAAATTGAACATATTTATACACCAACAATCCATACAAAAAATATTTCGTGTGGGGCATGATCTACAAGTTCTCTCTCTAGAATAGGCCATAATTCAACAAGGTATGCCATTTTTCCTATAACTCATTTTCTGAGAGGTTCCAAGTAATCACACCTAGAGGAATTGCAAAAAGGACATTGAAGAACATTGTGTACTATTTTCATATCTTTATTCATTATAGCTACACAGTTATGATTATTTCAAGTTAGGGTTGTTGACTAATCCAAAATTAGTCATCTGAGACTAAAGTAAGGTTTGATGAAAATGCTAGTCTCTTGTTGTTAAAGTTAAGGAAGGTTTCCAGGTATGTGATCATATAAACCAGGTCTATTACAGAGTTACAAATCAAATTTGGATGATGAAATTGATGATGATTTTTGGTTGAGGTACATGTTGGACAAGTAGTTGATGAGTTGGAACATACATGAGGTGTATAGTTGATGATGTTGGTACATCTTGATGATTCATAGTTTATGTGTATTTGATGCATTATTGGTACATATTTGGTGCATGGTTTATGCACTCATTGATGGTACAGGTTGAGGTATAGGTTGGAACTTGGTGGATGGTTTATGCACTTGTTTATGGTACATGTTGATTACAGGTTGTTTGGACAGGTTATTGTGACAAGTTATTTTTACATGTTTGGTGCATGGTTCATGCATTTGTTTATGGTACAGGTTGAGATATAGCTTGATGCATGGTACATGTTGACACATTTTATTGGTACAGGTTGTTAAAATTTGAGTGGTACATGTTTAGATCAGTATATCTCATAGTGATAGTGTGACAATGGTTCCATCATTTTACTTCTATGTAAGTGAGGTTGGAGAGGGAAAGGATAAGTGGTTGTAGCCACCTTCCAATTGTATCCGGAGAACATAAGGGGTTGTAGCCAGAGAATTGGGGATTTGGAGCTTCCCTTAGGTTGAAGCCTGATAAACTAGGGGGTTGTAGCCTCCTTCTGGTTGTAGACAGAGAATTAGGGAGTTGGATCTTCCTTCAAGTTGTAGCATGAGAAACTAGGGGGCTGGATCCTCCTTCCAGTTGCAACTGGAAAACAAAGGAAGTTATTTCTTCCAATGAATGTAATTCTTAAAGACATATAAGAAAAATCCTACTGTGGTTTTCTCCCACTTTGGGTTTGCACGTAAAAACATGGGTGTACTATGTATGCATATGATTTCTCATTTGCTCATTGTTTATTTACTCTGCAACTATTGGATGATAATTCTACATTTATTTAACACTTTCATTTTATGGTTAAAAAGGATTAAATTCCTCTATTACCAATTCACCCACCCTCTCAGTAGTCCAACAATTGGTGTTAGAGTCAGTTCCTTCAATAAATAGTTTAACGACTGGAAGGAGATTATGGATTATTCTGAGGATGGAGTACCACTGTTTAATGGTCATAATGGTTTAAAGTATGAGTTATGGAGTGGAAGGACGAAAGTATTTTTACAGCAACATGGGTATTATATTTGGCTATTATTCGTTATAGTACATGATAGTTCAAAAAGGGAAAATATTGCATCCAAGAAGGAATTGAAGAAGAATAAAAAAATAGAAATGGATTTCATATGGGAAGGATTACCTAATCCGATAAGAGAAAAGGTTGGTAAATTTTCATCAACCAAAGAAATTTGGGATAACTTATATGGAATATATTCTTCACCCATCACAAATTCAGAAAATTCCAAAGAAGAATCATGTTCACCATGTCAAACAGATTTAGAAGATGAAGAGTACATAATAACCAGAGGTATTTTGTTTTTCTTTAATTGTGAAAAATGAGGACATCTTGAAATAAAATTCCATGAAGGAAATGAGACATAAAAACTAATTGAAAAGGAAGACAATTATGAAGAAGAATTGATTAGTGCTTTATATGAACTAAGAGAAAAAAACAATCCACTCAAGAAAGAATTGATGAAACAAAAGGAAAGTGTTCACATTTTTGAATAAGCCAAATAGGTCATTGAGAACTTAAGAACTCAGCTAGAATAATCTAGAAAGATAGAAGAAAATATTGAATATCAAAAGAAGTATTTGCAAGCCAACATAGAAGCACAGAAGGAAGAAGCAAAAATGAGAGAGAAGATATTGTCAGATCATCTTAAGGAAAGAACTAACGATCTAAACTATCTTGAGGTAGATTTTGGTAAAGAAGAGAAAGGACTTGAAGAAGAAATAATCACATTAAAAATTCATCTTGAAGAAGAGAAAAGAACAGAAGAAGTCATGAAGTCTTAGATAATGAAGAAAGAAGAAGAGATTGAGAAGCTTGAAGAAGAGGTTGTCAAATTGAGAAGTAAAATCGTCAAGATCAACAAGAACATTGAAGAGACATAAACATCCACATTAGTTATAGAGAATGAAGAGAAGCACTCTAGGTTGCTAGAAAACAAGAATGAAGAAAATAGAAAGACTTATGCAGAATTACTCAAAGGAAGGAATCATGGTCAACAAGAATCTAAGAAAACTATTGAAGATACATATTCAAGAAGACCATCCATATTCAAGACAAAAAGAAGCTTCAATTATGATCATGATCAGTCAAGGAAAAAATTCAGAAGGAATACACCACAAAGAAGATCATTCACTCCCAGGTACAAAAATTTCTTTTATGGTCATTGTTTTTATTGTACTAATTTTGGACATAAGGTTGCAGATTGTAGGGATTATAAAAGAAATGTTCAAGCAAGAAGTGCATATGTGGCCCCATGTAACATTGAATGTTACAAATTTCATAACTATGGATACATAGTGATTGTAGAAGCATGATTGATACTTCCATGAAAGAGAACATTGATACCAGATATAATAAAGTATGGATAAGAAAACACGAATAAAAGGTGAACAAAGAACAAGTCCCAAAGATCACAAGATTGAAAATAAAATGAGATGAAGAATTCTATAGAGAAAAATGTCAGATAGAAAAGGGTTTCAAAAATAACTGAAAGAAAATAAGGATAGGTAAATAAGGAACATGATCAAGAGATTGTACTTTCACGCATTGTAGTGAAATATGAATCCACAAACAAAAATAAATAAGTCATAACTCAAAGAGATGATGAATCTACCAATGAATATGATGATGAATACACATTAGAGCAGGAATTGTTCTGAGCCATCCAACTTAGATACTCCCGGGTAATATGAATATTAGACAAGGGGATTCTATGTGATAGTTGTGACAGACCAAAGAACCATCCTTCAAGGCAACTTGCAGAATTTGAGTAGACAAATTCAGTGAATTCAGTTAGCAGAAGTACAATATGATAGATTAATCAATTGTAGTAGTACTTCATGATAGTACAATGACATATGAGTCAAAATTATGGACATTTGTGTAGCAGAGTCTTGAATAGTATGGACAAATATGGATGTGAAATCAACTTTTCCGAACGAGGAACTTCAAGAAGAAGTCTACATTGAACAACTGGTTCCTAGAGAATGGTACTCTAGACTAGACAAATATCTAAAGCAGGCAGGGTTCAGTAAAGGAAGTGCAGATAACAATCTCTACATCAAGAACTTTGCAAAGGATATGAAGAATGAATTTGAAATGTCATTACTTGGAGAAATATCCTTCTTTCTAGGTCTTCATATACATCAAAATAACCAAGGAATTTTTATTTCTCAAACTAAGTATATCAGAGAAATGCTAAAGAGGTTTAGAATGTAAGATTGCAAATGAGTTACCACTCCTATGATAACCAGTTACAAGTTGAGAAAAAATGATGACTCAAAGTCTATAGACTAGAGGCAATACAGGTCAATGATTGGTAGCTTACTATATGTGATAACATCCATACCAGATGTAATGCATGCAAATGGACATGTGGCATGATTTCAAGAAACACCAAAGGAATCACATGCATTAGTAATGAAGAGGATTTTCAGATATCTCAAAGGAACAAAAGAGTTTGGATTATGGTATCCAAAAGGAAAGGATCTATCACTTATTGCCTACACAGATGCAGATTGGGCAAGTTGCATTGATGACTGAAAAAGCACCAGTGGAGTAGCGTTCTACTTGGATGAGTGTTTAGTATCTTGGCTAAGAAAGAAACTAGCATCAATATATTTATCTACAAACAAGGCAGAGTATATTGCAACTGCAGGATGTTGTACTTAGTTTCTATGGATGAAACAAACTTTGACATATATATAGGTTGAGTATGATTATCCCATTCCAATCTATTGTGATAATACAAGTGACATCAATATCTCAAAGAACCCGGTGATGCACTCCAAGACAAAGAACATTCAAATAAAGTATTATATGTCTTAGATTTACACAAGGCAACACCATAAAGAGGAAAATTTAGGTTGGGGGATCAGTTTCAGGAAGATTTCAGTCATGGGGACCAACCCCAGATGGAAAGATACATTTTCCATTGATGAAAAAGGGGGAGAGATTTATCAAATGCAGAGCATAAAGTCATGGTTCCAAGGGGAGAAATGGTCACAGGGGGAGCATGAGTGGCATGACTTCAATATTGCATCAGATTGTTTCCATCAATGCCAAATGGGGATATTATTGATTAATTGGGTTGGTTTTCATTGGTGTCAACCCTTGAAGAAAGTCCGGTAGGGAATTCCGGTAGCACAATGGTTTGGGTAATGGACCCAAGTTTTATTTATGGATAATGGTATGAGTTTTAATATATTTAAAGGTAAGACTATTCTGGATGGATATTACATGTCATTTTGTTTCCAGTGGTATGTGGAACATCACATAACTCCTCACGGTTAGAGATTTATGGCCATGTGAAGTTGGAGAACCCTCATGAGTCATTTAGAAGCCCCAAAAGGTCAAAGTAGTCAAAGTGGTTGCAAAGAAGAAATTATTTAAATAATAAAGTGAAGTGATGAATGTACTATAAGTCAAAGTAGATAAAAAATAAATTATGTAAATAATAAATTTAATGGAGAAATTACTTAGTGGAAAAATGCTTAGAAGTGGGTTAGCCCTAAAATAAGGAAAGTGGTTTAAGAGATTTTAGAAGGTAAATAATAAAGTGAAGTGATGAGTGTATTGTAGGTCAAAGTGGATACAAAAGAAATTATTTAAATCATAAATTTAATGGATAAATTACTAAGTGGACAAGTGGTTAGAGGTGGGTTAACCCTAAAATAAGGAAAGTGGCTTAAGATGGTTAAAAGGTAGCCCCTTGAGGAAGCTACATGAAAGTATAAATAAGAGACAAGGCTCTCTCATTTTAATAACACTTGAGAATATTGAATATCTAAAAGTGACTGAGGTAACCGAAGGATATATAAGCCTAATTTATGAGGGAAGGCGAAGTAAAGAAGGCTGAAATTCAAGGGAGGATAAATTATTTTGATGATGCTTTCTAAGGTATGTTATTTACAGGTCATCTCACCATTTTCGCAATAATTTCTTTTCTAGGATGATTCAGACAATGAAATTGGGAGGTCGTTGAGGAAACATATCCAAGTAGTTGTGATAAAAATTTCATCTTTAGGGTCGTTGTATTTTTGGAGTTACACTTCGTGGAAAATAGGGTTTGTGGCTAGTCCTGAAACTAGTCTAAAACAAATGTTTCAGGTAAAAACATCATAACTTATTCATAATAGATCCAAATTTAATAAGACAAAATTTATTGGTTAGTGTACAGTCTGTAGTATTCTGTGTAGCATTTTCAGATCCATAAAATAAATATTCCATGTAGGGAACCCTCTACAATTTCTCTCTCTAGAATAAGCCAAAATTCAACAAGGTATGCCATTTTTCCTATAACTCATTTTCTGAGAGCTCCCAAGTAATCACACCTAGATGAATTGCAAAAAAGACACTGAAGAACATTGTGTACTATTTTCATATCTTTATTCATTATAGGTACATAGTTATGATTATTTCAAGTTAGGGTTGTTGACTAATCCAAAATTAGTCATGTGGGCTAAAGTAAGGTTTGATGAAAATTCTAGTCTCTTGTTGTTAAAGTTAAGGAAGGTTTGCAGGTATGTGATCATATAAACCAGGTCTATTACAAAGTTACAAATCAGATTTGGATGATGAAATTGATGATGGTTTTTGGTTGAGGTACATGTTGGACAAGTAGTTGATGAGTTGGAACAGACATGAGGTGTATAGTTGATGATGTTGGTACATATTGATGATTCATATTTTATGTATATTTGATGCATTATTGGTACATATTTGGTGCATGGTTGATGCACTCTTTGATCGCACAGGTTGAGGTACAGGTTGGTGCATTGTTGATACCCTTGTTTATGGTATAGGTTTATTACAGGTTGTTTGGACAGGTTATTGTGACAGGTTATTTGTACAGGTTTGGTGCATGGTTGATGCATTTGTTTATGGTACAGGTTGATGTATGGTACATGTTGGAACAATTTATTGGTGCAGGTTGTTACAGGTTTATTGGTACATTTTTACAACATTATATCTCACAGTGATAGTGTGACATTGGTTCCATCATTCTACTTCTACGTTAGGGTGGTTGGACGGGTAAAGGACAGATGGGTATAGCCACCTTCCGGTTGTAGCCAGAGAACATAGGGGATTGTAGACTCCCTTTTTTTGTAGCCAAAGAATTGGGGAGTTGGATATTCCCTCAAGTTGTATCTTGAGAAACTAGGGGGTTGTAGTGTCCTTCTAGTTGTAGCCAGAGAATTGGGGAGTTGGAGCTTCCTTCAGGTTGTATCTTGATAAACTAGGGGGTTGGAGCCTCCTTCCAGTTGTAGCTAGAAAACAAAGGAAGTTGGTGCTTCCAATGAATGCAATTCTTAAAAACATATAAGAAAAAACATTTTTTTATTTTCTCCCACTTTGGGTTTCCACGTAAAAACATTGGTGTACTATGTATGTGTATGATTGCTCATTTTTTCATTATTTATTTACTCTGCAACTATTGGATGATAATGCTACATTGATTTAACACTTTCATTTTATGGTTAAAAAGGATTAAATTGCTCTATTACTGATTCACCCCCCCCTCTTAGTAATCCAACGAAAATGTGATATTTAATTAACTGAGCATTATCTAATTGTTAGATTTGGTAGATAATTGTTGAATTTTTGGTTTGTGAATTGCATTTAACCTCTGCAAATGATTTTACTAATATTAAATATATGACCAGAATATCCCAATGAAATCCAAATAATTTCTCATTCGCAGCTTGTTAGGCTGGAGTTTGGTGATCAATCTTTGTGAATTTTACCGTCATGGAGATATGTTAGTTGATCATTGTCTTGTAAAGTATATGCTTCTTTAATGAACTCTATCATCACACTTTACGTGAACAAGTACTCTTCCTCGAGTCTAAATGAAACTCATTTATTTAGTCGAGAATAGTATCACTTGAATTAAGGTATTTAGTGTTAAATGATAATTGTAAACTTAAATCAAACATGTTGACCCTTCTTGTAAAAGGAAGTTCTCTTATATTTAAATTTTAACCAGAATATTACTCATTCTCGTTGATTGAAATTTTAATGCACTGGTTGAAAGTAGTGACATCAACAATGTCCTGAATTTTAAATTAATTTCAATATGATCAATTATCCAAGAAAGCCTTTACTCTTTAAATTATTTTATCTTATGCAATGGATGATACATTAATCCCTTTTATACATTGTTTATAGATTAGATTACTGAGTTCAACGTCATTATTAAGTGAATGTTGGTTAATTGAGATTAATAAAATTTATATTTATACACTTAACACATGTCATTAATAAAGTAAGTGTATCCATTCTTTGGGGTAAAACAAAAGGGGGAAGCGGTTTTTATTTTATTTCCACTTGTGCATAATGAGGATGAAAAAATTATGGAAAAACTCAATGCTATTACTCCATTGGTCGAGAGAAGTGTTAAGAAAAACGATTGTCTGGAATGCAAGTTTTAAACTCATTTTCCTTTCTTAAGTGTCATGATATACAGTTTAAGTTTTAATGGTGTTATATGAAAAGTCATGGAATTGGTATTTAGTTCCATTATTGTCACATTATATGATTGAAGTGATAAGGAAGTATTAAATAGGGTAAATATATAAGGCGTTGGATGAAGCGTTGGTTGTATACTTAGTCAATTATACATTGATATGAAAAGAAATATTTAATAGTTTAACATCAGGTCATTATATGATAACAGATTTAGTTTATATAGATTTTTCTTATCATAGTCCACATATATGATTGATATGATGAATATATAATAAAACTCTTCAGTAATATGTTGAATGGAATAATGATGACTAGAATGAAATCTCTATCTGATACTAAGATTGTACTTATGCTCTTGTGGTTTTTATTAATATTTATGTATCATTCTCTTACTCAACCTTACACTTAATATTACTTGACAGATTGATTAAGGAAATTAATTTATTCTATTGCAATAGGAATAATTGATGTTCAAGTATGGTTGATGAATATAGCCTTGAATTTTGGCTTATAATAGGATTAATGGGATTTAGATACATCCTTGTTCCTTATAACATTCGCCAGTCCTGATACCTTAAGTGGTCAAAATCAATCGGATGAATCCTAGACTTGAGTGTTGATTATGTGTCCTGGAGGTCCTAACCTTGCAGGATAGATTGGGCAGGTAGATTCCTTATGTTATCTTTATTTGATATGGATGATTGAATGATAATTATGTTGCTTTCAATTGATTGTGATGAAAATTGATTATGTAGTTATTAATATATAATGTGACACATGTCACTAGTCTTAACGTTGTTTTTCAAAAAAAAAAATATTACCTCTTTTGTACTCACTATTTGTTGTCGTAACGAAGGGTTCGTTACACATGACATAGTAAGGCAAGGAAAGACATGGAAAGGAAAGGAATGACATGGAATGACATGGCAAGGTACACTACACCATACAACCCATACCATAAATCACAGAGGGGATAAACACTTATTACATGGGGATTGTTATATCATATATATATATATATATATGGGGAAATATTAGAGAAAATGTTAACACATTTTCTCTAATATTTCCTAGATATTGTACTTTTAGGATTTGTAGTGCAAGATCAATCTGCATGTAGAAAGGAATAAGTCATATTTCAGAGAGATGATGAGTCTACAAACAAAGAGGAATATTACTCTGCATCATTAAGAGATAACCATATGGATGCTATGTGGTATTGAGGTGGAAAGGTGAGTGAAGAATTAGGAAACTTTGGGGCACCATAACTTTTGATCCGAAACTCGGATTTAAGTATGGTTACAATCGTTGGAAAGATCTTGATGGGTAGAATACACCTATGAGATTCCTTATATGCATAATTACATATATGAGCATTTATGGAAGTTATCATATTTTCTAAATGCACATTTACAGAAGTTGGCTTCCATATATGCGCATATATAGAATCCACCTTCCATAAATGCATATTTACAGAATTGCCCATCTTTCGTAAATACACATATACAGAAGTTGCCTTCCATAAATATTATAAATATGTCATGGTAACCCTACCACAATGCATGTGTGATAAATAAATTCAAAATTTCAAATCAAAGGCCCATATTTCACAAGGACAGATCAATGATGGTTGAATCTCCATCTTCCAGAACTCATAACTTTTGATCCTGACATCTAATTTGACCAAATGGTTACATTTATTTTTGGATTAATATGTTATTTGTCCATGATATCTATTTAAACAACATTGAGGGTCATTTTCTAATGATGGATTGTGAGAAACTCTCTTGGAAAATATTTTTCTTTTGCATTAATATATTGTGGGGGGGGCATCAATTGTTTGTCGATCGAAGGGTCACAAGAGAGATTCTATCATTTCTCTAGCCCTCCTATGGGATAGGATGTAGTCTTGTGGTGGCCAAGGGACTTCGACCTAACCCACGGGGGGCTGAGGTGATGTTATCATTTACCCCATGAGATAGGCTGCAATCCCATGGAAGCCACAAGACTACGACCTGACTCGCGGGGGGCTGAGGCAATGTCGACATCGCCCATGTGGCCCTTCATAAATATATATAGTTATATAATTTGAATCAATGTTTCTGACCAAACCACCAGGGTTTGGTCTAAAACATCGATTAAAAAATGGATGCAATAATTCAGGGAGGGATGTAGGGAATTCTCCAATCCCCCTTTGTGGTCCAAGATATGGTCCCATGTCTTGGCTTCACTCCTGTTCCCATCTGCCATGGGACCATGTCTTGGCCCACGATGGGGGGATGGGGCATTGTTTTCCATTCCATGGAATTGCCTTCACTTGTCTTGTCATGCCTTTCCATGCCATGCCTTGCCTTGCCATGTGATGTCATTCCATTCCATGCATTTCATTTCCTTTCCATACCATGTGTTTCCTTACCTTGGCTTACCTTTCCAAGCCATGCCTTTCCTTGGAATTATATGTCATTCCTTTCCTAGGTCACAATTTTTTGTTGAAATGTATGAACTCTTTGAAACATACACCCACCATTTAGGATGCCTAACCAAGTTGAAACAGTCTGGAACAATGGAAGATTTTATGGATGCCTTGAGCACTTGGATTTTTGGATGGAGGGCATGACAAATGCTTTTTTCAGAGAATTTTTTTATCAATGGCCTCGTATAGCATAAAAATAAACATCCATTTACAAATGTTTCTACATGCATATATGGAAGCATTTTTTTTATGCACATAGCATGCAAATGTGCATATATAAAAACACTTTTGTATATGTGCATATATGGAATCTCTTTCATATATGTGCATAGCATACAAATAAACGTGCATATATGAAATCATATATTTCCCCCTACCCCCACCCTCACATGAGGGTGAAGGTGGGGGGGAATATAGATTAAAACATAAGGTCGGGGTGGGGTGGAATATATATTAAAACATAGGGTGGGGGTGAGGGGTAATATAGATTAAAACATATTATGTTTTAATCTATATACCCTCCCACCCTCACCCTCATAATGTATTCCTCTTTTATTCTCACTTGGTGATACCCAGATCTGAGTTCTATCTTGGAAAATATTTGTGCGCCTCTCCAAGAACAAGACAATATATAGAAAATGAAACCTCAAAACAAAAGGGGATTCGGAAAGAAACCTTGTTGTCCCAAATTGCAATAGTGTATATATATATATATAAGCAACAAATGATAATCATCATGTTAATTATTGAAAATATTTAATCGTTATTAAAATAATAGTATAACCAACCTATGTATGATGCAGAAGGTGTGTGATAAACAAAAATTAATATGTTTTTATGATCAAAGAAACAATCTTAATGCATCATTCTAAACTTTAAGCTATTATTATAGTTAAATGAAACTAGAAATCAAATATATAAGTATAATTAGGAGGTTTTTTTAATGTGTGGGAGAAAGTAGGACAATCTAGTGTTCTATGTTCACACATAAGTGATTGATCCCATACTTCCATATACACATCCTTATCCCTCTTAATAACTAATATGAATTTTCCAACTTATAGTGATTGAATTTCAATTGCACACTATTATATCATAGTTTCTTCTGTGATAAATTTGGTTCACATGCACACATGCATAAACACGCATCCTTCTAAAATTTCTCAAAACTATTATCTTAATTCCTTATGATTATTATCCTAATCTAAACCTAATATGAAATTTTGATACTTTAAGTATGAACTCTTATTCTAGGATGCAGGGTGCTAGTGATTAGTTAAAGTTAGGTGGAGGGCATTAATAAAGAAAATATATAATATATTTTCTCTATTAGGTTCCCCCACCCTCATATACGAGGGTGGGGAGCATTAATAGAGAAAATATATTATATATTTTCTCTATTAATGCCCCCCCTCACCCTCTGTATTGTATCAACCAATTAATATTAACAACTTGGTTCATATGGTTATTTATTATCATAATGACTAAAAAATATTACCTATATCTTAATACTTCTAAATACAATTAAATAATTGATATAAACATCTTTATGACATTAGTTAATTTAATGGCCTTCACAATTACATTCAATGATTAAGAATTGTGTTTATTCTTAGTTCTCAAAGTTAATAATTTACACATATATTAGATTTATATATTAATATTCCATAATATTAACTAATGATACCATTTATAGTTAATTATGTTTATATATATAGACATAAACATTATCCCTACGTAATCTATGTTGTATTTCAATAAATTTTTAGTCAATGGAATAAATAAATGTTTTAAACAATTCACATAATATATTCAATGTATTTTATGTAAAATAATCAACAGTTCTTGTAATACGAGTAAAGGGAGTTGTTGGAGCGGTTTTCTCGGAACAAGATAGGGTTTGATAGCCACAGACACAGTAGAGTGCAATATGGTTACTAGAGGGGGTGGTAATGGAACCCGCTCATACAATAAGGTAGTGGTGGATAGAGGGAAATTACAATGAGGTGGAGGTTTCAAGGAACCAGTGACGAGCACCTTGGGTTCAGGACTAGAAAAGAATTAGGAAATAAACTTGGAAAAAATGGACCGCATGGGGGAAGAAGCCAGAGAAACCCAGAATGCAACGCAAGAACCAGAGAACCCCAATGAGGTAGAAGGGTGCAACCCATGTAAACCATAAACAACATCGATACCCAAGATAATACTAGAAGACCCACAAACACAACTATATTGGGACCAAATGAAGATGCATGCACTAATCTGCAAGTTCATGGGTTTTTGGCCCATAGAAAGAATGTTGTGCAAATGGATAAAATATCATTGGAAACCAAATGGGGAAGTGGAACTCCATTTGGGTTCGAAAGGCTTCTTCACAACATTATTCATGAACTTGGAGGACAATGAAAAAGTCTTTGACGAGGGTCCATACTTCCATGCCTCAACAAGATTGTACATGCGACCATGGAAGGAAATATTCTCCCCAGAGAAAGAAACGTTCAAGAACGTACCCATCTGGTTGCAACTTTACTCTCTTCCGCTAGACTATTGGATACCCTCTACCTTTGAAGAAATCAGGAACAAACTGGGAAAATATGTGAAGACATCGGAAGCAAACCTAAAAGGGAGACATACCTCCTATGTAAGGATCTGCATAGAGATGGATGTTTTGGGGGCACTCCCAGAAGCCATAATCTTGGAATTCAGGGATAAGGAATCGATACAAATAATTTATTACAAGAAGATTCCATTTAGATACAGAATATTCCATGAACATGGACACCTATTCAGAGAATTCCCTCTCAATAAAAAACAAGAAGCGAAAAACACCAAAACACAACAGGATAAGGAAGGGTTTATTAAACTAAACCACAGAAATAGAGAAAACAAGAAACCAAGTAAAACCCCAACAAGAAACAATCCAGAAGCTAGGACTAGAATGAAAGGGTGAGACAAAACCTACAAAGGGGAAGAAGGAGGAAAGGAAAAGGAAAAAGCTAAATAAGCTAAGGACCAAGCCACAAATGAGAACACAAACAATCTAAGCAATGAGATGGAGCATGGGGGTAGCGCAACTCCTATGGATAGAGAAACCAGAGATGCCAACACACCCATGCAAGAGGCAGACAGAGACATGGAAATGACACCAAGTGAGATAGGCATGGAAGATCTAGACCTCAGATATATTGTGGAAAGGGAAGGAATAGATATCCTAAACATACTGGAGCAATGGAAAAGGAAGGGCGTAGACAATGTACAAACGTAGCATCTAGACCGCATCTAATACCTATTCCTCCTAAGGGAGGAAGAAAAGTCTAGAGGGCTCAAGAGAACGCACGAGGAGATAGGACACCTAAGAATCAAATAAGGCAAGGGACAACCACAACTCTCACCCAAGTAGATAAGAAGGAAGAAAGCTAGGAAATCAAATAGCGTAGCCCTATAGGAACTAGGATCCCTGCTAATAAACTCATGTAAGATCA
>ML778143.1:693911-719508 GCA_009831015.1 Picea engelmannii | reverse complement strand
GTAGAGAAATAAACAATGGTACTTTCAACATCATTCACATATATGAGAAACACAGAGATAGATATTTCCCGAGGAAACCCATGCAGGGTAAAAACCTCTTTTTCTTTATATGATAAGTAATGGTTACAATATTTACAGTATCATACATATGAGAACCAACTCATAGTCAGGCTACAACCTCAATTTTGCAAGATGCAACTTGCTAAGAGCACCAACTCTCTGTTTTCTCTAGCACCCACTAGAAGGAAGCACCAATTCCCTGTTTTCTCTAGCACCCACTAGAAGGAAGCACCAACTCCCTGGTTTCTCTAGCACCAACTAGAAGGAAGCACCAACTCCCTAGTTTCTCTAGCATCAACTAGAAGGAAGCACCAACTCCCTGTGTTCAAGCACCCACCTGAACCTTTGAGGACACCAATCCTCCCTATCTCCTCCCAATCACCCTGAAATATAAATCTTTGCTACTGAATTTATTATAGTGATATGATGTTCGATGATGGCTTACCTGACTTATCATTTTTCTACTGCATTTCATTGCTCTATGTGCTATGCCCAGTCACCGCACAGTTCCTCTTCTCTTCTCTTCAGATGTTTCTCTCTAATCCTTCTTCAGCCATGAATTATCTTCACCAACAACAATCACAACAACCTCCAATAGCAACCACAACTTCATCTCTTCTTTGTACCGTGTATTTATAGATTTTGTGCACCTTGTGCATGCAGTGTTCACAATGCCTCTGCATGCTGACTTTGCACCATTATCCTCCACCTCTCGAGTGCTCTATATAATTATCATCGTGACTCTTCAACTTCTCTGGCCATTTTTCCCACGCGTTCAACATCACTGGATGTTATGTTGAGATTCCTCAGTCTCTCTGGCAGTTGATATTCTTTGTCTTCTCTGTGATGGTCGAGCTCACCTTCTCTTTTTTAGTTATAGGCTTCCACACTCATCCATTTGTCAATGCCTTCTAAGAATAGTCTTTCTTCACTTGGACGAAGCTTGGAGCTCTTCATCTCCTCGGGCGATCACACAGCGGTCTCTTCGAATTCTCTAGCATACGTCATCAATAGTTTTTTGCAGTCTCACTATGTCGTGCCTTAGTAACCCTCCGATTTTGTTTAAATTCATTTACATCATTGGATATGCGGTGAGAAAATATAGACGGTCAGTATTTGTGCTCTCAGATCTACGGTCTAGATTCGATTCTGGAGCCCCCTTGCCATTCTATCTTTAAGCGGAGGGGTGGGGTCCAGAATTGGGCACGCATCTTTTGAGCGGTTAGGATTAAAGTGTTCAGATTAATGACTCTCATGAGATTCCAGACCCTCCTTTCCTTTCTGTCTTTAATACAGGGGGGGTCCGGAATGGTGGGGTATTGATGAAGGGCCCCACTCCTGTCGTGTCACCTTCTGTATCGTTCTCCACCTAACCATGTGACAAGACTCGACTCCTCTTTGTCCTCTGACATCTGTCCATCTCTTGCTGATGTGACCAAGGGATATGACCTCATCCTTATGCATAAGGCGCTTTCGCGATTTCGCATTTCGCGAGTCTGGAGATGAGGTATCTTGACTCTCCAAGTCGTGATCAATGAAACTCTGACACGGAGTTGAACCAATGGTCCAGATATGAACTTGTTTTAATGGCCACGATTGGATCATGATATCGCACATCACGAAATCGAGATTCTTGTTGTATTGTGTTCTTTGCCTCATGAATTCGCGATCCCTAAAACTCCGATACAGACTTGAATCAACGGTCCAGATGCGATCTTTATTCAGCGGCTGTGATTAAATCGTGAAATCGCTCATCACAAAATCGACATTCCTGATGTCAAGTGACTTTTTCATTTCAAAGTCCTGATCCCCGACGCCTCTCCATTGACTGGAATAAACGGTTCATATTTAACCTTAATATGACAACTCAGATTACATTGCGATATCGCATATCGTGAAATCGACATTCCTGATGTCAAGTGACTTTGTCATTTCAAAGTCACGATTCTCAAAACTCCGATGTGGATTTTGATCAACGGTTCAGATCAACCTAGATCTCGATGGCTCATATTAGATCGCGGATTTGCACATCGCGATCACTCCCACTTCTCCTGGTACTTTAAAAAGCGTGCAGGTTATCCTTGATCTGACGATGGTCGGGTCTTGCGCTTGGATCTAATGACTGAGCTCTGTCCTCCTCTTCAGTGCCCTTGTCTTGTATTCATTCAGATCTGACGGCCCTTGTTCTTTCGAGAAACTTGAATGGGATCCAATGGTCACTGACTCTTCTCCTCCCAGATTACACATCCTTCTTACTTGGAAGAATTTCGACTCTGCGCTAATTCCTCCTGAGCCTACGTTGTTCCTGTTTGTCCATCGATGCAAATTCTGATCTTTCCATCTTCACTGTTGTACTTGCCATCAATGAAAAACATATTCTACCTGTTAAGCACATTTCAAATGAGGGGGTTAGCAAGGAAGGAATGGAACTAGATACTACCTGGTCCAACATCCCATAAGGACAATTTAGAATGGACCGCACCCAACTAGAAATAAAGGATCGGGACAAAATCTTAAGAAAGGAAGGTCACATCAAGGAGGGCAACGAAAGGCCTAGTGAAAGGCCCGAAGGACCCAGGTAGGACATGACTGCCCATCACTCGATTACCAATCACAATGCAGGATCAAATCATACAACAAGCGAGGGCACAAAGACAAGATCATGTCAACAGTAAAATCTACAGGGAAAGCCCGTGGGAAAGCATTGACGACAATTAGCACACAACTAATGATGTAAGGTAAGAAGGATTGACATATATAAGTATCATTCCACCATGCCAAGGTCTAGGTACGGGGAGTGGCCAAGCAATATATCAAGCGAGCAAGGGCAAGTTCCAGTACAAGAATAACGGTCGAGTCATTATGACCATACGAACCCTGGCTACAAAAAAGGGCAGGAATTTTTATCTCTACAGGAAGACCATGATTGGAAGGATGAGCCCACAGTAGGGAAAATTCAATAAGAGACCAAATGGTAGGAAGAGAGGCAAATAGAAGAGAGCAATTGCAGTGGCTACCAAAATGCACAAGGATAAGGAAAGGAGTAACCCCCAGGTAGACAGGAATAGGTTGAGAATGTTGAAAAGGAGTAGCCATAGGGTAGACAGGATTATGTGAATGAAGCAAACAAACATCAAAATAAACCCCCAGGGGAAGGGAACTCTGAACAACCCTCAGTAACTTTTGAGGATGGAGTAAGCGGAAAAAGACGTGGAGGGAACCTTTCATACTCTGGTTGCACTGAAAGGAAAGGAAACCATTACCCGTCTGGAGAAGGCCATCAACTAAAAGCGCAAGATTAAAACTTGGGATGTTCTGGCTCAAGAAGAAAACTGGCTAACTGACCCAGGAGCTACGCAGCCCAAGGACACCCTCTACCAAAAAATGGTGGAGATGGCATGGAAAACAAAGATGCTAATTGGAAAAGTGAGCTTGGAGAGGGAGGACACCATATGGGAGAACAACAAGGAACACACAAAATTGCTGAATGAAATCTTGAGGCACCTCAACAGTCTGGAGACCACTACCAAACTGCTAAAAGGTCAAGACGAACTAGAAATACAAGATGGAATGATTGGTTGTCCAATTCCACCTCTACCTACGCTATGTCCATCACATGGACATCACGCTAGCCGACAATAAAGGAGCTCCAACACATATCAGAAAGACTCGCACAGTCCCCCAAAAGGAGGAGAAAAAAGGCCTGACAGATGAAGGAAAGAAAAATATCACCATTCTGGATTAATGTGTGGTTAGTCTATTTTCAAGTCAGATGGTTCAGTCTTATGTCAATCTCATCTTATGTTACTGTTATTTTTCTTATCGTTTTCATGTATGTTGCACTTATACAGTCAAAAACTAGATATGGTAGGGTTGGGATGGTTTCCCATGGTGGAAGTCCAGTCCTACTCCTTGCCTATTTTAGAAAACACAACTCGGGAACCTCTGGCMTGGTTTCCTTTTTGGCAGGCCAGAGAATCCCCCTTTTTTGTATCATTACCCCCCTTTAGTAATACACATTCTCAAACTCACTTACAAAAAAAAAGAATAATCAACATTATATTAATATATATCATTCTATTATTCCATTAAAATTTATATCTAAACACTCATATCTCTTACAACATACTAATCTATGACTTGTTCACATATTATAACAACTCTTACAAGATACTAAACTATGACTTTCTCACATAATATAATAACGTATAATTATCACTATAGTTCTAGATATAATGGTATTTTTGCCCATTTTTAAACTGGGAATGAAAAACAATAATTCATAATCATTGTAATTTAAATTCACCATTTTAATCATTTAAATAAATAAAAAAATGAATATGTGAATAACATGTCAAGTGCTACCATCATCAGCCAATGGATGGTTTGTTGATCTTGAAGATGAGCCACAAACCTACATCAATTTGTTGAATTATTGTGTCAACTTGTCAATTTTCAATTGATCAACTGGTTGACCTCCTTACCAACTCCTTTGGCACTCTCCTTCCCTAAAGACCCCTAAGCCACAATAGGGTTGTATGGAGAAATTACTTTCTAGAAATGATTGAAGATTGAATTTGTCAAATTTAAGAAGTGTCCCCACTTATCAAAAATCTTCAATAGATCAAAATCTCAACAAAAGTCAAGTAAAAGTTATTTTTTCATTATAATGTCTGTATTACCAACACTTGTATTGGTCACATTACTTATATCTACAATCAAATTGATGGGTAGCATATCTTGACAGGCTAAATATCTTGATCTACAAGGGATTAAGTTTATTATCTTTATGACTTTGAAGAGGGAACTTCTTTCCCTAATTCTAGATAAAGTCGTAATGTTTCTACTCTCATAATCCTTGCATATCTAAAGAACTTGTTGTTCTGGAAGTTCTTCTTATTAAAATAAACTAAATAGTTATTGCTCTAGTTTTAAATTTCTGAGCATGGATAGACTATACTCTGATATGTAACACCTAAATTTACATGGTAATGTACCTATGTCGAATCTTGTTTACAATGTTTCCTTAATTATGATTCCAACTCTATGTTCTGTAAGTAATCCTTTTGAGGAAGACACATTTTTAGTCACATGTTTCTAATATAGAGCTCAATTTGTATCTTCATTCCATACTCAATTCTATATCCTCTCTATCAAGAATTTCATTAACATAAGAATGTATAATTGATCATATGTTTATCCATTCTATAATGATTAAGCATGGGTGCTTGAATCAAGAAAATTAAAGCATTATTTGCATCAACCTTTACTAAATACCATCCCATCCAATTCTTTGATCAAAATTTTTTCATCACTAATCCTCAAGTCTACTATATATAGAAATCTAAGGTAAGTCTCCCCTCAATTCTTTCCAAAAAGGGTATTTTTTTGCAGTCGAAAAAAATAACACTAATTGAGTTATCTCTTTATACTCCCAGTTTTGGCTCCTCCTTGTCCTCATTTAATTTCAACAATTATGACAAATCTCATATCAACTATATTCTTTTTCACCATGAATGTCAAATCAAATTCATGTGTCTTATAGCATGTTTCAACTTTAATAGGATCAATGTACATAATTTCATTTTCCATTTTTTCCTTCATAAGCATCACATTGAAGAGCTTATTGACCTCCTGTACCATGGCATCTTATCTTCCATTAACTTCATACTTTAATCATAATTTCATGGTCCAATGTTTTCACTTCATAATACATTTTCAGTCTACCAGTCTAGACTATTATGGTCACTTTATAAATAATAATACCTTATGGAAAAATATCCATCCTCTAACACTTAATCATGCATAACCTTCATTTTGAACAATGTATAGATTCTCTAGCGTAGTTTGATATAAGAATTCAAATTCTTTACCCTTCGAACTAAATACTAACTCTTTATTCTACACCATTATACGTGAGTCCTTATCTCTTTACCCTAATTTTGATTCTTCATATTCCTATATACATGCTTCAGTCAGGTTTTAAACATTTCGCTCTCAACTTATCACCTCAAATATTACCCTCGCCTTTCAAGAACATCCATTAATGCTCATATTTATATATTGACACATAATCGCTTGAATATATTAGTTATATTTCTTATTTATGTATTGTCATTCTTACAATAATAGTATTTAACATGCTTTTATTGTTCCATCCACTTGATAAATAATTAAATAAGGGAACTTAATAAATAAAAAAATAGATGTTTCGTCATCTCTTGTTGCCTATAAATTCCCATATTAATCATTATATTTATCTATCCAAGAGTTCCTCCTATAATTTCTTCACTTCTTAGTAAATCCATACACTTTCAACTAGTATGAATAAAAATCAAAGGATGGAACATTTTTAAAATGTCTCTTTAATTTCAATGCTTAATTAGGTCCATATTTAATTTCTTATTACCTAAATCTCTCATAGGTAAGTCACTAGTTAACACTATAGATACTTAATTACATACAAGGGATTCCATAATCATTCATGAGTGGAGTAGATATACCTCTTCCAAAGCTTTATAGATAAATTTTTCACAACTAAAAATCTTGCAAAAGAGAAAAAAAACACAATTCATTCTTCATTAATGCTCAACTTTTATGAGCTATTATCCATAGTCACTAGCTATTCAATAACCTTCCCTATCTATTCATAAGTTATTCATTGCAATTATTGTTCTAAATGGAAAATGGGTTTTCAAATATTCTCTCATAATCCTGATTGTTAGAAAGTAATGGATGTGCTCAATTAACCATAGAAAATATAACAATATTGTCACTCAACCATAGGCCGAATCCACCCATGAGCACCTTAACCTTTATAGAGAATGATTTCGGAAGAAAACCAATAGCTAACCAAGGCCAATTCACCAAGAAAAGATAACCAAGACTAATCAGAAAGTCCAACCATAACCAATATAAAGTCTGAGCCCAAACCAGCAAAACAGATTGTGGCAGCTGTCAGCTGCAGCTGCTCCCTAGACTTGCGCACTTTCCCAATTTCTGTAATGCACACTTCTTCCTAGCTGAAATTTTGAGTTGTGTGTACAAAATGAGGTGTTACTACTTGTATTTATACTATTTTCCTAATCTTTCTGGGCTGACTTCTCATTCTGGAGGCTAAATACTTAATATTAAGTATTTACTTGAGTCGACTTGTATTCTAGAGTTATGTTCAATTCTTTAGGGTTTCTTCTTGCTTCCCAGAATATTCTATTCTTGTCAGGGTTACACATGGAGGTAAATACCTCCTCCAACTACCATAACATCAACACTCCCTCCTATATAGGGAGGTACTGAAGGCAATGGTCTTGAGAAAAAACATACCATTCAAACAGTAGTATCATCATAGTTGTACAAACTATCTCACGATTAGATCATGAGCACCATCATCACTATCGGTGTTATCTGACAACATCAACTGCATCATCTCTGGAAACCATACTCCATATGAGTAATCAAGCATGATGCAGAATAAGTCACGCACTCCATAGAGTGATAAAAAAACCATTCTTCTAATACGAACATATGTCCTAGAAGAATAACTATTCCAACAGATGTTGGAATCCACACCATGGGCTACAAGGACTATTCTTCTAATCCAGACATACGTCCTAGAAGAATAAATTTCCTAGACCATTTTCCACCTGGAGAATGTCTATCCACTAGCACACTGACTATCCATCTAGTTGATAATCATGTTCAACACTACTGATAGTCTACATGGAAATCATAACAATGTCATTCGATAGAACACCATTGTTTCTATCCATAGTAGTACGCAACTACTATCTAGTGGTACACTACCACACCAAGTAGCATACAACTACTTAATCAGTGACACATAGTCACAACCAGTGGAACACAACCACCACAGTAGCATACATCTACTGTCCAAAGACATACAATATCCATAGAAATCATATCATCTGATATCAACCTGCACAGAAACAATATCATGATATAAAATGAGTCATCTGGTCCATTATTCCACTCACATCTGTGATATATGGAAGAGAATCTTCCCTCGGAAGGTAAAACATCATCCATGAGCTACTAGACTATTCTTCTCAAACATAAAAGAACAATTGTCCTGATTTCTGAGCCTGGACCATTCACCTATCTAGGCCATTCCTCTGACACTAAACACAATGAAAATTGGAGAGAATGAGTCTTCCCTAGGGAATGCCTGCCCTTGATTGTTGAACCTAGACCATTCACCTAAATAGGCCATTCCTCCAACACTAAAAAATAATGTTTTAACTGCGCAAGGTCTAATATCTAACCATCATAAAAATTCACAAGCACAGGAAGTAAATAGCCCTTATCATTCATTACATTGAATTTCCATTGCACACAAGAAGAAAAATCTAAACATTATACAATACATCATTCAATACTTTAAATTTTTCATGCGCGTAAGAATAAACTAAGTTGAAAACCATCATTCAAGAATAAACTAAATAAACTAAATAACTAACCATCTAAAACCATCATTCAATACATCAAAATTTTCATCCGGGCAAGAAATAAACTATTCTAAGAGAAAATACACCTACGTCATCTATTGCGCAAGAGTACCCAAGCCCCTTTTTCCAAGGCGCAAAGGAAATCCATCTCGTAATTGATCATACTTTACAATGATATTATGGACGCATTGGTAACCCAAATTCTAATTAATCTCATCATCGTTATGTATTTCACAAGGAAATTTAGACCATAAATTAACGTGCATCATATTAAGCATAGGCACAATAGTGTCATCATTTACTCAATGTTCACATTCAATCTAATAACTAATACTCATCAATACTGCAGTTTCAAGCGCAAGAGAACCTAACCATTATTCATGGTGTAGCAACTATAATTATTACGCTAAACATTAATGTACAAGTAAGTGAATTATCAACCACATAGGGTTATGATTTCTTTTATAAGGTATAATACTAGCAAGGGACAAGTGATAAAGGTGGATGCTCAAGCCACACAACACTAAATTGGAAGTAGGTAAATACAAACCATAAGTCGCAAGTACCCATTACAAGAAATAAGATTACGTTTAATATTGGGACATCGGTCCTACAGTTTCTAGAGTTGAACATATATGAACACCATCCAAAGTAAGGGGTTTCAAGCATTTAAAAAAAATCAACAAAACAAGCTCACAATGTCCACACACAAAGGAATTGGGGATAACCCCATCCTAAAATTTATTTAAATATCTCCATAATAATAAATAAAAAAACAAAGAAAGGTAATAACCTAAACGTTGGAGTAAAACGTTAGAAGCAATAACCCACCTTAAGATAGGTGCTCTTAACTAAGGCACTGGAAAACTCAGAGACACTCATCCACCTTTAATTCACCATGGATCTGGGTGCACATTTTCTACGAAGATTGATCCACAGAGAGCACTGGAAAACGTAGGGTTGACAATCTGCATAAGGCTGGGTGAAGCAAGAATCGAGGAGGAGAAGGAGATACTTACCCAGAAATCAATGCAGAGATAACAGTTGTAGCTATGCTAAGAGGGAACAACGCAGGGAAGAATAAGGGCCGAATATCTTGAGCAATAGCAGAGGAGATAAAAAAAAGGGAAGGCACAAGGAAGGACTCCCCTCTAGAATGAAGGGATGTAGAAGAATGCTAGGGGTCTCTGAGCATCTCTGCAAAGGAAAACAATGAAGAAAAATGTTGAACAGTGACAACGAATTAACCACATCTATCTCATACAAAATAAAGATAGGTGGGAGTTTTCTGTTGCAAGTGAAGAGGATACAGGAAAAAACAATAAAAATGGAAGGAGGTGATAAATTGTTTCTCATAGCATATCAATGAAGCAACAATAAGACTACGACCAACACTACTCATTTAAGTTGTGTGAATGATCAAGCCCTCCAATCGTAAGGAACTTGTAATCGTCTCCTCTTTATCCTATTTAAAATATATAAAAGAAATTGGAATTAATCGGATGGGTCTAAGACAAGCATAACTAGAATCTGAGTGACCTTAGTGCTCCCAATCAGCTTAGGTGAGTATCGAAAAGAGCGAGGATAAAAATTAATTGGTGAAGGTTTTGTTATGGTGGCGCAACCATTTCAATTCATTGAATAATTTACTTGGCTCTCAATGCGTGGGTACACTGTTGGGTGTCCTTCTGCAAACACATAGGTGAAAAATAGCACCCAAGAAACACAGAAACTGGGAGAAATGAGTGGTTTCCTCCTCCAATACCTAGAAAAGTACCACCCCATAGAGCAAGGGAACATCAGAAATTCATCTAGGGTAAAATAATTTATCATATTTCTATCACTGGAAGGAGGAGTGGTCAACACCGGGCAAATCGTGTACAATCGCTAAGCAATCGGGAACTAAAATGTTGGGTAAATAAGGATGCGGAGATGATGAGGTGGTAAAAATCTGCTGGAGAGTGAGGAAAGGCATAGGAAAGGATAAATACTTAATCCAACAACAACATAGAGAGGGGGGGGGGTCAATTTGTGAAGCAATGTTGAGAAATACAATTAAGAAGTTTGATATCAGGGATTCTTCTAGATGAAAGATATGGCAACAAACTACACCTATAAGTAAACATCATTATAATGGAGTTGCCATAAAAATACCAATCCACACACATAACCAGTTCCAATAATACTTTTAAATTCAATAACATATAGATCCATATACAAATATTTTTACTAATTCACCAATACAAAAGTTTACAGATGCATACCATAACCAAAGGCGAAGAATCCAAAGTTGTTGTCCTGCACTTGCACTCTGTCCAACTCCTTCTTGTTAACCACTGAAACCTCATCGGTACCTCCCAGCCAACGCTAGGGATACTCTTTTTCCCCCTGATCTCCCCCCAGACGCAAAGGCGCTATGCACACAAACTAGAGAAATATAGCTCCTAGCTCACCTCGCAAGGTCTAGCTACCACTCTCTATTCGATTTGGGCATCCCAACTCCCACAAGAAAAATCAGTCAAGAGAAAAATCTCGCAGCATAACCTTACGCATACTAGTCGTGATCCATTCCCCTCCTCTATTATTTATTTTATAGAGTTCTTCTTAGTGACACTTCCATTTACACATTAAATTCATTTTATTAAAAATTAATTAGGAAAAATTCACCCCCATACACTTGTCACCCAATCCCTTAGTTGCACCATAAATTCATTTAATTAATTAAGTCAATTTTCCAATTTCCCTCATGCACCTAAAAGAGTTCCTAAAAACGCTCCTTGTTGTCCCTTTATTCCCTCAATTTCCTTTAATGACTGACACCTTTCTTAAATCTTAGTTGAGTTTTATTTAGGAAATTTCTCTAGACTAGATTCCTTTCTATGCTCCACAATCCTTTATGCATTTAATTCCCCCTTTTTTCTAAGTTCCAAATTAGCATGTCTTGCACATAATAGTAATTAAGTCTTAGATAAATTAATTCTCCTTTAAGTTCTTTATTTGATTTTTATTCATCCCCCTTTTATTAATTGATTATTAAATTTTTAGTCGCATATCCTATTTAGACCTAGGCCTTAAATTAAACTAGTCATAGCATTTTGTTTTAAGGGAAATTTTATAATTAATAACTTTACTCATACAACATTTTTATTTTAAGGCTGACCATGTCAAGATAAAATATTGTTTTCTAGGCACCTAGGTTCATTGAATCACCTGTGTTTAAAAAAATTGTGCCGTGCCCTTCAAGACATACTACATGCTCCAAGGGTACCACTTGCCTTTATTCATGTTTCATTTATGCGATGTGCCCTTCAAGACGCACTACGTGCTCCAAGGGTGTCATGCATTTTGACTGATTTTGGTAGACGCCCAACCCTTGGAGTCAATACTCTGTCATGAGACCTTGTGGGAAACTAAGGGCCTTTAAGGAATAAGGACCTTGCCTTATATTGCACCCTTTAGAATATTCGTGAGAGACTATCTTTTTCTTTCCTCATGGCATCGTGGATCTCTCGAACTAGGTAATCATTAACCTACAGTTTGAGCCACGACGAGAGTGCTAGTAGTTTGTGGCAAGGCTACTGCTACACCTTTCCCTAAATATCTCTAGTTGTTGTGCATGACCCCTTTACTCTAAATATGAGTCTGATTAGCAAGAAATCATCATCCTGCATCCATCAATGAAACATTTCAGTGATCCATAAACAACATCATAATATACCCAATAATATGTCACATATACAATAACGAAAATACTCAAACCATATACATTCCACTCCCTAACTAGATCTAGAGTCCAAGGAGGTCCATTGATGCCATCGACATCCTCAATCTATCAAGAGTCCTGCAAACTCGAGACAAACCAGTCAATAACAACTGTCTATACATAATAACATAACACAACATCATAATCCATAGTCTCATCATCAGAATCCATAAGCAAAGAAATCAATCATATAATGAACCAGATCACTTGCACGCAAGTGTCCTCAAAGAATAAGTCACATCAGGTGAATGCAAGAGAGGGATGTTACATACACCCCCTCTTGTTTCAAACCTCTTTTTGAATTTTCATAGTATACAAGTGCATAAATAAAGTATCTAACAATATCTAAATGTCTAGCTATCAAAAATGGAAACTATTGACGCATATCATATGCATCCTTCTAGGTAGCCGAGTGTTGACTATAATTGTCCCACTAGACCTTGACCTGATCAATAGTCTGATGCCATAGTTTTCGAATGTGATGGTCTAAAGAGAAAATTGGCTTTGTCGTGAGCGCACCCTCGCCCAACATCCGATAAGAACTCAAGTCAATCACATGCATAGGATCACTGACATAAGTCGTACACAAATACAAAATAAACATTGTGCAACGCCTCAAAGAATAAGGAATGGCTATCCATTAGGCCTTTCATAATTATGGTCATGCGATGCACATTCGCAAAACCCTTTTGTCAGTCCTGCGCTTCTTCCAACCCTTTTTCCTATTGTTTGTACTTGTTCTTCCATAACTTGGATTGCTTTTGGTCCTACCTGGACCCCATCTTCAAGCCAATCCCAACTAAAAGGAGTCTGACACGGTTTCCCATAAAGAACCTGGAATTCCACCATCTTAATGGTTCTTTGATAGTTGTTGTTGTATGAAAAATATACCAGTGGAAAGAACTCTTTCCAATCCTTATGTTGGTCCATCACGTACATATGCAACATATCCTCCAGGATTTGGTTCATTCATTCTTCCTACTAGTCTATCTCTGAGTGATATGTGGTATTGAAGTTAAGTTGGGTTCTTAAGGCCTCTTGGATCTATTCCAAAATCTTCCTATAAACATCGATCCATGATCGGATAAGATCCTCTTAGGCATGCCATGCAGTCTCACTATCTCGCTGATAAAAAATCTAGGTATGTCTGGTGCTTGATACGTCATACGAATAGGGATAAAATGATCACTCTTCATCAGAGTGTCAACTACCACGAAAATCAAGTCGTGCTTCCTTGTTGTCATTGGAAATTTAACCAATGAACTCCAATGAAATGACCTCCCATTTTGATTCTGGAATAACGTGTAGTTGTAGTAATCCCGCGGGATGCCTATGTCCAGCCTTCACTTATTGACATTCTAGACATCTCACCACGTAGTTGACTATGTCTGCCTTCATTCCTTTCTAGAAGAATAAGGGTTTAAGGTCTTCCCTCATCTCCATGACTCTTGGATGAGCCATGTACACTACTCTATGAGATTTTTTTAAGATCAATCTTCTCAACTCATCGTTGGGAGGTATGTAAATATGGTCATTATATCTCATTAATCTATCATTCTCCACAGTAAATCCCTCAAATTTTTATACCAACATGTTGTTTTGTCTGATAAATTCCTTAACCTATTTATACCATTCATCGTCGTGCTATAAAGTTATAATATTTTCACGTAGATTTGTCTAAAGAGGTATCATTGAAAATATGCATGGTCTCCGACTAAACACATCATCCACTCTATTCATTGTTCCTTTTATGTAGGAAATCTTGAAATCGTACTTGCTAAGCAGTTCCAACCAACGCCTTTATTGCACGTTCAAATTGATTTATGTAAAAAAAAATTGTAAACCACAATTGTTCGTTTTTAGTTCAAATTTCCATCCAATCAAGTAGTGTCTCCACACTCTCAGGGCATACAGAATAGATAATAAGTCCAAATCAGGCATCATGTAGTTCTCCTCATGCTTACTTAACTTTCTTCAGATGTAAGTAACCACTCGACCGTCTTGCTCCAAGACTCCACCTAAGCCTTCCTTGGATGTGTCAGTGCATAACAAGAAGTCCTCGTCCATGTCAAGGACTTTTAGTAATGACATTGTCGTCAAAAAATCCTTGAGACTTAGAAATGATTCCCCACATTTCTTGGCCCACACAAAATCCTTGTTCTTCTTCTACAATTCCTTAGTCGAATTGTTATCTTTGAAAAATCCTCGATGAACCGTCGATAATATCTCGCTAAACCCATGAATCTACCTAGTTCTAGGATGTTCATCGGTGCAGTACATTTCATAACAGCCTCTACCTTCGTTGGATCCACAACGATACCTTCACTGGAGATGACATGCCCTAAGTAATGAATCTTCGATGGATAAAAAGAGCATTTAAACAGTTTCCCAAACAATTTTTTCTCTCGAAGACACTGTAGTACTAAGCGCAAATGCTTGTCATATTCCTCCTTCGTCCAAGAATATATCAATGTGTCATCAAGGAATACTCGATGGTAGTAAATAAGAGTCTCCACGACCCATCCTCCTTTCATATGAAAATAGCAGGAGCACCCCAAGGTGATACACTTGGGCGTATAAGTCCTAGGTCTAGAAACTCCTTCGGTTGCATTATCAACTCCTGTAACTCAGGTGTCAATGTCCAATAAGTCATTTTTTCCATTGGTTTAGTTCCAGGTTTTTGGTATATGGTAAATTTCATGTTGTCTTCGGGTGACACACCTGGTAATTCTTTTAGGAATCATGTTTTCAAACTATCGTACTACCAGAAGGTTTTCTAATCCCTCCACCATGCCCTTTACATTCAACGCGAAGTATTCATATAACTTGAATCCTTGCGCATGCTCTCTTGTTGCTGTAAGGAAGAAATGAACCTTAGGGATACAACCTGTTTTCTTCCTACAATATCACTTCTCTTTCCCTCATATTCAACCAAACTCAATCATTTTTTCTTACAGTTGAGTATCACCTCATGAAATTCCAACCAGTCCATACTAACCATGTCGTCAAGATCTTACACTATTCCCCAAGTTAAAGAGACAGTTCATACCCCTTCCTCCAACCATCTGGTTGACACTTGAAGACATATCAATGAATCTAAAATCATCCTATCAAATGATTTTACTTGAATCCCTTTAGCAAAGTACTAGGAATAGATCTCTCTGTAGCACCTGGATATAACAAATACTAAATTTTGGTTGGCAATGGTACTCGATGCCTCAAGAACCATGGTCTGGCACTCAGCCTGGTAGTTATTCACCATGATCAAGAATCCCATGGGCCTCACCCATCTCCCCAACGGTAGTGTGTCTTGTTGACCTGACCTCTCTATCCTTTTCAACCGATCATTCTTGATGGTAAGGAGGCATCTCCACATGTCCAACAACTGTCTCTGCTCTTATACTCATGGTCCCCGAAGTAGAAGTTGTTGGCCTACCAGCCCAAGATCCTGGTCTATTCTGCTGACAAGCCTAACTACGGTTGTTGGCAATGGTCCCCTGTAGGGGTCTTCTTTTGAGGAAGCCATCATCATGGTGTTGTGAACAAGGGTTTTGTAGACGTGTCTTGATACCAAGATGTCTTTTCTGGTTGGCGTCTGATGTTGTTGTGCACTGTATGTCGTCAGTCCAGACAATATTGTAGGATTCATGCCCTAACTCCCACGATCAAATATTCTATAGTAATAAGGCCTACTAGACTACGTCGTGCAATTTCTGAGGAATTTATATGCTCACCTTCACATGAAAGTTGGAGTTAAGGTCGATCATGAACCCACTGATCTACAACTTTTTCATGTTCAGATGCGGGGCATACTGAAGTAGCTCCATAAATATGGTATTATAATCTGGCACCATACGATGAATCTGTTGTAAGGCATTTAACTCATCGAGATGGTACTCAATGAATTCTTCTGACAATTACTTCTCCCGGAACCATTCTTCGAATCGTTCACAAAACACGGCTTCAACGATCACGTTTAGATGAGGTAGGAGCATATTCCACCATATCAGAGCGCACCCCTTTAGATGAAGACCACCATGCAGACCTTAATGATGTAAGTCATAATTACAAAGCACGAATCACATCACCATGCCCTCTAGTCATGCCTCGGCAGATGAGCCTTCCATGGTACTCATGGACTTGAGAACTTAATCCTCTTGAGTTCTTCATGAATGCTACCAGTACTAGTTGGGGTGCGTTGTGGACCCTCAGGGGTATAGGTTCCCTAGCCTCATCTCAATGTATATGGTTAATCAAGGACTCTGACATTCCTTGGAAGTACCTTGTCAGACCATCCACCTCCCTTACAACAATCAACTCCTTCCCAAGGACTTGTTCTTTCCCTTGGGGGTTAGATTCCTAGGGCGCATGTGCTTCTAGAGGCATCACACCTTCTTCCACAACACCATGTTGTGAATCTCTGCAACGTCCTCTAACCATGATTACCACATGAACAATTTGATATTTTAATTAGCACTAATTATTAATCAAGGGCTTAATTCAATGGAAGGCATGGCTATCAAAAGTCGCAGGGTTGAACCCACTCTGATACCATATGTAACGGCCTTGTCGTTACTACAACAAAAATGATGTAATTTTTTTTTCTTTTAATACAACGTTAGGACATATACATCACAATAATTAACTTTATCATTGAGACATCATCTGATAAATTAATGAAACAATTTCAGCACATTATCAATCATTCACACATCACATAACTTTCATGGCACAAGAGAACTAAATCCTAAATCAATCATACAATGACAGAAGAGAAGGCACAATGTATTCAACTTTACTTTATTTTTCAGCGCAAAGCATACATCTACTTTACATTGAGGCACACGATTAAATCAATCCTCAAATTACAATAATCAACATCATTGTCAAGGTAAGCACATGTTCCAAATGCCATATTAACATATTCACTTATCGATCATTGCACGCAAATAATCAAATAATAAGGAAAGAATACCGAAACATTGTGACAAGCGCATTAGTAAACTAAGGCATGAACATCTATGTGTCAATGTAGTCCATATCAAAAGAAACATAACACCTATTCATCAACATCATCCAAGGCGCAAGATCTACACCTTCATACATGACATAAAATCCATTGCACATGAAGTCCAAAAATCCTTGACTATCATACATTTTATGGAATCCATAAACGAAAGCAATCTAATATCCATGAACTAATCATTGACGTAGGGTAAATAAATTCATTACTTTTTAATTGCGCAAGTTCTAATATCTAACCATCATAAAAATCCACAAGTGCAGGAAGTAAATATCCCATACCATTCATTACATTGAATTTCCATTGCGTGCAAGAAGAAAAATCTAAACATTATACAATACATCATTCAATACCTTAAATTTTTCATGAGCACAAGAATAAACTAAGTTTAAAACCATCATTCAAGAATAAACTCAATAAAATAAATAACTAACCATGTAAAGCCATCATTTAATACATCAAAATTTTCATGCACACAAGAAATAAACTAATCTAAGTGAACATGCACCCACGTCATCTATTGCACAAGAGTACCCAAGCCCATTTTTCCAAGGCACAAAGTAAATCTAACTCGTAATTGATCATACTTTACAATGATATTAAGGATGCATTGGTAACCCAAATTCTAATTAATCTCATCATCGTTATGTATTGCACAAGGAAATTTAGCCCATAAATCAGTGTGCATCATATTAAGCATAGATGCAATAGTGTCATAATTTGCTTAGTGTGCACATTCAATCTAATAACTAACACTCATCGATACTGCAATTTCAAGCACAAGAGAAACTAACCATTATTCGTGGCATATAAACTATAATTATTACACTAAACATTAATGTATAGGTAAGTGAAGTATCTACCACATAGGGTTATTCTTTCTTTTATAAGGTATAAGACCAGCAAGGGACGAGCAATAAAGGTGGATGCCCAAACCACAAAGTGCTTAATTGGAAGAAGGTAAATACAAACCATAAGTCACAAGTACCCATTACAAGAAATAATATTACCTTTAATAGTGGGACATCGGTCCTACAGTTCCTAGAGGTTCATAGATATGAACACCATCCAAAGTAATGGGTTTCAAGTATTTAAAAAAAAATCAACAAAACAACCTCACAATGTCTATGCGGAAAGAACTTGGGGATAACCCCATCCTAAAATTTATTTTAATAACTCCATAATAATAAATAAAAAAACAAAGAAAGGTAATAACCTGAATGTTGTAGTAAAACGTAAGAAGAAATAACCCACCTTAATATAAGCATTCTTAACTAAGGCACTGGGAAACTCAGAGACACCCCTCCACCTTTAATTCTTCATGGATCTGGGTGTGCATTCTCTGGGAATATTTCTCCATGGGGGGTGCTAGAAAACAAAGGGTTGAAATTCCGCACAAGTTTGGGTGCATAAAGACTCGAGGAGGAAAAGGATATACTTACCCAGGAAGAAACACAGAGACAACAATCGTAGCTTCTCTAAGAGGGAACAATGTAGGGAAGACTGAGGGCCAAATATCCTGAGAAATCATAGAGGAGATAAAAAAATGGAAGTCGTAGAGAAGGAATCCCCTCCAGAATGCATGGATGCAGAATAACACCATGGGTATGTAAGCGTCTCTTCAAAGGAAACTAGTGAAGAAAAATATCAAAGAATGACAATGACTTAATCACATCTAGGTCATATAGAATAAAGATAGCTGGGAGTTTTTTGTTGCAAGTGAAGAGGTTATGAGAAAAAAAAATAATAATGGAAGGAGGCAAGAAATCATTTCTCGTAGTAGATCAACGAAGCAACAATAAGACTATGAACGACACTACTCATTTAAGATGTCTAAACGATCAAGCCCTCCAATGATAAGGCACTTGTAATCAACTCCTCTTTATCCTTTTTAAAATATATAAATTTGAATTAATCAAATGGGTATGAGACAACCATAACCGAAATCCGAGTGACCTCAATGCTCCCAATCAGTTTAGTTGAGTATCAAAAAGAGCAAGGATGAACAGGAATAAGTGAAGGTTCTATTATGGTGGTTGAAGAATTTCAATTCATTGGAATAATTTACTCGGCTCTCAATGCGTGGGTACATTGTTGGGCATCCTTCTGCAAATGTAACGGTGAAAACTAACACCCCCAAAATGCATAAACTCGGTGAAACAAGTGGGTTCCTCCTCCAATTCCTAGAAAAATACAACCCCATAGAGCAAGGGAACGTCGAAAATTCTCCTAGGGTAAAATAATTTCTCAGAGTTCTAGCACTGGAAGGAGTGCCCAACATTGAGAAAATCATGTACAATCACTGAGCAATAGGGAACTAAAATGTTGGGTAAATAAGGAGAACACAGAGAGGTTGAGGTGGTAAACCTTCACTAGAGAGTGAGAAAAGGCATAGGAAAGGATAAATACTTAATCCAACAACAACCCAGAGAGGGGGGGGGGATCAATTTGTAGAGCAATGTTGAGAAAGACAACTAAGAATTTTGATATCGGGGATTCTTCTAGATGACAGATATGGTGACAAGCTACACCTATAAGTCAACATCCTTATAGTGGAGTTTCCATAAAATATCAATCGACACACACAACTAGTTCCAATAATACTTTCAAATTTAGTAACATATAGATACATATACAAATATTTTAACTAATTCACCAATGAAAATTTTTACACATGCATACTATAATCGAAGGCAAAGAAATGAAGTTTTTGTCTCGCGCTTACGTTCTGTCTAGCTCCTTATTGCTAATCACTGAGACCTCACCGGTACCTCTGAGCCAATGCTAGGGGTAATCTTCTTCCACCTAAGCCCCCCAAGCCACCAAGGGGCCTCACACACAATCCTGAGAAAGTTATCTCCCAGCTCTCCTTGCATGGTATAGCTTGTACCACTCTCTATTCAAGTTGGGTATCCCAACTCCCACAAGAAAAATCAACCAAGAGAAAAATCTAGCTACATACCAGTCGTGATCCATTCCCCTCCCATGCCATTTATTTTATAGAGTTCTTCTTAGTGACACTTCCATTTGCACATTAATTTTTTTTTATTTAAAATTAATTAGGAAAAATTCTCCCTTGTACACTTGTCACCTGATCCCTTAGTTGCACCAGAAATTCATTTAATTAATTAAATTAATTTTTCAATATCCCTCACCCACCTAAAATCATTCCAAAAAATGTTCATTCTTGTCCCTTTATTCCCTTAATTTCTTTTAATGACTTACTCCTTTCTTAAATCTTAGTTGAGTTTTATTTAGGAAATTTCTCTAGACTAGATTCCTTTCTATGTTCCACATTACTTTATGGATTTAATTCCCCTTTTTGTCTAAGTTCCAAATTAGCATGTCTTGCACACAATAGTAATTAATTCTTAGATAAATTAATTCTCCTTTAAATTCTTTATTTGATTTTTCTTCATCCCCCTTTTATTAATTGATTAATTAATTTTTAGTCCTCATACCCTATTTAGAACTAGGCCTTAAATTCAACTAGGCATAGCATATTTTTTTTAAGGAATCTTTTATAATGAATAACTTTACTCATACAACTTTTTTATTCTAAGGCTGACCATGTCAAGATAAAATATTGTTTTCTAGGCACCAAGGTTCATTGACTCACCTACGCTTAAAAAAATCATGATGTGTCCTTCAATACACACTACGTGCCCCAAGGGTGCCACTCGCATTTATTCATGTTTTGTTTATGCGACGTGCCCTTCAAGACACACTACGTTCTCCAAGGGTGCCACTCTCCTTTTGACTGATTTTGGTAGACGTCCAACCCTTGGATTCAATACTTCGTCAGGAGACCTTGTGGGAAACTAAGTGCCTCTATGGAATAATGACCCTGCATTGTTGTGTTCCCTTTAGAATCTTCGTGAGAGACTGTCTCAGTCTTCCCTCATGGCATCGTGGATCTCTCGAACTAGGTAATCATTAACCTACAGTTTTAGCCAGCATGGGAGTGCTAGTATGTTGTGTCAGGGTTGCTTCCACACCTCTCCCTCAATATCTCTGGTTGTCGTGCATGACCCCTTTACTCCAAATGTGAGTCTAATTAGAAAGCCATCATCATCCTGCATCCATCAACGAAACATGTCAGTGATCCATAAACAACATCATAATATACCCAGTCATATGTCACATATGCAATAATGGAAATACTCAAACCATATACATTCCACTCCCTAACTTGATCTAGAGTCCAAGGAGGTCCATCAATGCCATTGATATCCTCAATCTATCAAGAGTTCGACACACTCAGGAGAAACCAGTCGATAGCACCTGTCTATACATAATAAAATAACATGACATCATAATCCACAGTCTCATCATCAGAATCCATAAGCGAAGCAATCAACGATATAATAAACCAGATAACTTTCATGCAAGTGTCCTCAAATAATAAGTCACATCAAGTATGCACAAGAGTATGTTGTTACACTATATTAGATTAGAGTATTGAAGAGAATATAAAAAGTTACATAAGACACTATATATACTAAGAACCTTATGTGTTATTGGAATGGTAAAAAACATTGAAGTAGTATTTCATCTTGAAAAAAAATTATTTATAGGGAAATCCATATATGATCTAAGAGAGGATACCATGAGCATGTTTTTTTATCTTGAGCAATCGTAGAGGAGATAAAAAAATGGAAGGCCTAGAGAAGGACTCCCCTCCAGAATGAAGGGATGCAGAAGAACACTAGGTGTCTCTGAGCATCTCTGCAAAAGAAACTAGTGAAGAAAAACAATGAGGAGTGACAACGACTTAACCACATTGATCTCATAAAGAATAAAGACAGGTGGGAGTTTTCTATTGCAAGTGAAAAGGATACAGGAAAACACAATAAAAATGGAAGGAGGCGAGAAATCGTTTTGCATAACATATCAATGAAGAAACAGTAAGACTATGATTGTCACTACTCATACACAACATATCCTCCAGGATTTGGTTCATTCATTCTTCCTACCAGTCTATCTCTGAGTGATATGTGGTACTAAAGTTAAGTTGGGTTCTTAAGGCCTCTTGGAATTATTCAAAAATTGTCCTGTAAACATCGATCCACGATCAAATAAGATCCTCTTAGGCATGCCATATAGTATCACTATCTCGCTGATAAAAATTCTAGGTATGTCTAGCACCTGATACATCATACACACAGGGATAAAATGATCACTCTTTGTCAGAGTGTCAACTACCACAAAAATCAAGTCGTGCCTCCTTGCTGTCAGTGGAAATTTCCCCAATGAATTCCAATGAAATGACCTCCCATTTTGATTCTGGAATAACGTGTGGTTGTAGTAATCCCACTGGATGCCTATGTTCAGCCTTCACTTGCTGACATTATAGACATCTCACCACGTAGTTGACTATGTCTGCCTTCATTCCTTTCTAGAAGAATAAGGGTTTAAGGTCTTCCCTCATCTCTGTGACTCCTGGATGACCCATGTACACTACTGTATGAGCTTCGTTTAAGATCAAACTTCTCAACTCGTCGTTGGGAGGTACGTAAATATGGTTATTATATCTCATTAATCCATCGTTCGCGACAGTAAATCCCTCAAATTTTGGTTCCAACATGGTGTTTTGTCTGATAAATTCCTTAACCTATTTACACCAGTCATCATCATGCTCCTCCAATCATAAGGCACTTGTAATAATCTCCTCTTTATCCTTTTTAAAATATATAAATTTGAATTAATCAAATGGGTCTGAGACAACCATAACCAAAATCAGAGCGACCTCAATGCTCCCAATTAGTTTAGCTGTGTATTGAAAAGAGAAAGGATAATAAGGAATCAGTGAAGGTTCTGTTATGGTGGTGCAATAATTTCAATTCAATGGAATAATTTACTCGGCTCTCAATGCATGGGTACACTATTGGGCATCCTTCTGCAAACATAGAGGTGAAAACTAGCATCCCAAAAATGCATAAACTAGGTGAAATAAGTGGGTTCCTCCTCCAATTCCTAGAAAAATACCACCCCATTGAGCAAGGGAACATCGGAAATTCTCCTAGGGTAAAATAATTTCTCATATCTCTAGCACTGGAAGGAGTGGTCAACGTCGAGAAAATCATGTACAGTCGCTGAGCAATCGGGAACTAAAATGTTGGGTAGAGAAGGAGAACACAGAGAGGTTGACGTGGTAAAACTTTGCTAGAAAGTGAGAAAAGGCATACGGAAGTATAAATACTTAATCCAACAACAACACAGAGAGGGGGGGGGATCAATTTGCGAAGCAATGTTGAGAAAGACAACTAAGAATTTTGATATCGGAGATTCTTCTAGATGACAGATATGGTGACATGATACACCTATAAGTCAACATTCTTATAATGGAGTTGCCATAAAAATATTGATCGACACACACAACCAGTTCCAATAATACTTTCAAATTCAATAACATATAGATCCATATACAAATATTTTAACTAATTCACCAATGAAAAATTTTACACATGCATTCTGTAACCGAAGGTGAAGAATATGAAGTTGTTGTCATGTGCTTACATTCTATCCAGCTCCTTATTGTTAACGACTGAGACCTTACTGGTACATCCAAGCCAATGCTAGGGGTAATCTTCTTCCCCCTTAGCTCCCTGAGCCACAAAGGGGCCACACACACAATCTCAAGAAACCTAGCTCTCATCTCTCCTCGCATGGTGTAGCTTGTACCACTCTCTATTCAAGTTGGGTATCCCAACTCCCACATGAAAAATTAGTCAAGAGAAAAATCCGACCGCATACTAGTCGTGATCCATTCCCCTCCTATGCCATTTATTTTATAGAGTTCTTCTTAGTGACACTTCCATTTGCACATTAATTTTTTTTTATTTAAAATTAATTAGGAAAAATTCTCCCTCGTACACTTGTCACTCGATCCCTTAGTTGCAATAGAAATTCATTTAATTAATTAAATTAATTTTTAAATATCCCTCACCCACCTAAAATCATTCCAAAAAATGCTCATTCTTGTCCCTTTATTCCCTTAATTTCCTTTAATGACTTACTCCTTTCTTAAATCTTAGTTGAGTTTTATTTAGGAAATTTCTCTAGACTAGATTCCTTTCTATGTTCCACATTACTTTATGGATTTAATTCCCCTTTTTGTCTAAGTTCCAAATTAGCATGTCTTGAACACAATAGTAATAAATTCTTAGATAAATTAATTCTCTTTTAAATTCTTTATTTGATTTTTCTTCATCCCCCTTTTATTAATTGATTAATTAATTTTTAGTCCTCATACCCTATTTAGAACTAGGCCTTAAATTCAACTAGGCATAGCATATTTTTTTTAAGGATTTTTTTATAATGAATAACTTTACTCATACAACTTTTTTATTCTAAGGCTGACCATGTCAAGATAAAATATTGTTTTCTAGGCACCAAGGTTCATTGACTCACCTACGTTTAAAAAAATAATGACGTGTCCTTCAAGACACACTACGTGATCCAAGGGTTCCACTCACATTTATTCATGTTTTATTTATGTAATGTGCCCTTCAAGACACACTATGTTCTCCAAGGGTGCCACTCTCCTTTTGACTAATTTTGGTAGACGTCCAACCCTTGGATTCAATGGTCCATCAGGAGACCTTGTCGGAGACTAAGTTCCTCTAAGGAATAAGGACACTTCATTATTGTGTTCCCTTTAGAATCTTTGTGAGAGACTATCTCAGTCTTTCCTCATGGCATCGTGGATCTCTCGAACTAGGTAATCATCAACCTACAGCTCAAGACACCACGGGAGTGATGGTAGGTTGTGTCAGGGTTGTTGCCACACCTATCCCTCAATATCTCTAGTTGTCGTGCATGACCCCTTTACTCCAAATGTGAGTCTAATTAGCAAGCAATCATCATCCTACATCCATGAACGAAACATGTCAGCAATCCATAAAAAACATCATAATATACCCAGTCATATGTCACATATGCAATAACGGAAATACTCAAAACATATACATTCCACTCCTTGACTCGATCCAGAGTCCAAGGAGGTCCATCAATGCCATTGATATCCTCAATCTGTCAAGAGTTCGACACACTCAGGAGAAGCCAGTCGATACCACCTGTATATACATCATAAAATAACATGACATCATAATCCACAATCTCATCATCAGAATCAATAAGTGAAGCAGTCAACCATATAATGAACCGGATCACTTTCACGCAAGTGTCCTCAAATAATAAGTCACATCAAGTACGTGCAAGAGTAGGATGTTACACTATATTAGATTAGAGTACTGAAGAGCATATAAAAAGTTACAAAAGACA
>ML778143.1:669725-681970 GCA_009831015.1 Picea engelmannii | reverse complement strand
AAAGAACAACACAAATCTCAGAAAGATGAAAAGAAAAGAGGAAGGAAATCTACCAGCAAGCTCATCCAAGAGATAGGGAAATTTATGGTTAAATCATGTCAGATACATATCATATTTTACGGCGTTCCCGCCTCCCCTCCCCTCCCCATCCTCATAATGAAGATCATCTCTTGAAATATAAGGGGGCTCAGTGGTCATAGTAAGAAAAGTTACTGCACGAGATGTTCATAGCAGAAAAACCAGATATAATGATGCTCCAAGAAATAAAATGTGCTACTAAAGAAATGGAAAAGCTTCTCCCTAGCTGCTGGAAGCAAGGGAAAAGTATCTACATGGAGGCCATGGGTGTAGTAGGGGGACTGGCACTTCTTTGGAACCCAAGCTCAGCCACCCTGGAAACTTTTTTCACAACCAAATGGTCCATCTCTGTCGCCTACCAACTCATCAGCTCTAACAAACCTGACTTCCTAACAAACATCTATGGAACAACTACACCAAGGGATAAACATGCCTTCTTAAGGAGTTTGGAGAACCTCGCCACCTTAACTGGGGGGAACAGATGGATTCAAGGAGGAGATTTCAACATGATTCACAACTTGGATGAGAAGAGAGGAGGAACACGTTGTCTCAATGCAGAGTACATGGACTTTCAGAGCCTATTAGATAAATTAGGCCTCATTGACGCAGACAATTCAAATGGCATATTCACCTAGACAATCGAATAATTGGCTCTCATCAAATAGCTTGCAGGATGGACCTATTTCTTCTCTTTGATTCTCTCATGTTGGAAGGCACAGCTCTGGAAACACGCATCCTCGATGTCCATGGGTCAGACCACTGGCCTATCCAACTTTGGTTGGACATTCCTACAACTCCAGGACAAAAACCCTTTAGGCTGGAATGGTTTTGGCTCAATCATCCGGACTTTCAACAAAATTCCCACACCTGGTGGAGGGAGGCAACAATTCCTTATGGATCCAATATGTACATATTCCAACAGAAACTCAAAAATTTCAAGCAGAAGCTCAATACTTGGAACAAACACACCTTCGAAAATATCTTTGAGGCCCAAAAGCAACTAACAAACCAAATGGGCATCATACAAATCCAAATCCATGAGCAGGGCATAATTGAGGACCTCAAAACTTAGGAAACAGTAGTAAGCCAAAGGCTAGAGAAAAGAAAAGCCCAATAAGAGATCTTATGGAGACAAAAGTCACACATTCAATGGCTAAAGGAGGGTGACAGAAACACCAAATTATTTCACAGGTCTACCATTCAAAGAAGACATGCCAATCACATCACTAAGTTACTCACAAAAAGCGGGCAAACCATCCATTCCCACAAGGATCTAGAATAGGAGTTGGTCACCTATGATCAAAGCCTCTTGACGGAACCCTAGAGGGATAGATCACAAGCCATCTCCCTGGTCACGCAACACATACCCTCTTTAATCTCAGAGGAACAAAATGCATCCTTTATATGACCCATCATGTTCAAGGAAGTAGATCAGGCTCTCCAGGACACCCCCAAAGGTAAAGCCCCGGGCTCGGATGGCTACACTGCAGACTTTTTTCATCATTGCTGGAAAATGATCAGAGAGGAGGTATGGGACATCATTAAATACTCCATAGTCTTAGGTCAAGTCCTCCCTACCCTTAACGCTACTTTCCTCACCCTACTTCCCAAATAAGAGCTAGTAAACCACCCCAAGCAGCTCCGACCAATCACTCTTTGCAATGTCATTTACAAATTCTTAACCAAGGTGATAGCAAGAAGACTCAAGACTATCCTCCCCTTCCTCATTTCACTAGAACAATCAGAGTACGTGGAAGGAAGAAAAATATTGGACAACGTCATCCTAGCACATGAAGTGATCCACTCCTTACAGAAGACCCACACTCCAGGTATGCTCTTAAAATTGGACCTCTCTAAAGCTTTTGAAAATTTAAGTTGGGACTATATGCGCTCGATGCTCCTAGCCTTTGGTTTTGACCCCTCCTAGGTAGACTGGATTTTGAATCTCACCTCCTTTGATTTCTTTTCAATCCTCGTCAATGGAGTCCCTTCTCGCCCTTTCTCTCCCACCAAAGGAATCAGGCAAGGAGATCCTCTGTCCCTGTTACTTTTCATTATCATGGTAGAAGGTCTTATCCGATCTATCCAGGCCACTATAGAAAACAAGACGCTAGAAGGACTACCCTTGCAAAAACATCAATCCTTCAATCTCTCATAGCCAATTTTTCGATGACAATCTTATGATGGGATCCCCCATAGTACTTGAGGCCCATACATTCCTCTTCATTATTCAAACCTTCTATGAGGCATTAGGAATGGACATTAACAAGGACACGTCCCATATCTTATTTTTCAACACCCCGTTGTCGATCTAAATCCACATCACAAAAATCTTGCGTTTCACTCAAAGCTCCCTTCCATCCAAATACCTTGGTATCCCCCTCCTCAACAAATCCCTCAAGAAAATATCTTGGGAAATCCTCCTCACCTCCTTTTCAAAAAGACTCTCCTCTTGGCCCTAACATGCTCTTAATATCCCCAGTCGCCTCATCCTTCTTAAGTCCATGTTGTAAGCCTTACCAGTCTATGCCTTCTCAACCCTCACTACCCCTAACTTCATCCTTAGTGATAGCAAAACCCTGCAATGGAACTTTCTTTGGAAAGGGCTCAGAAAAGGGAAAACATTGGCGCTAATCAACTCGAAAAATCTTTGTAGACCCAAGGCTCAAGGGGGTTTGCGAATAAGAGACCCTTCTACCATGAAAAAAAATTTCATTGCTAAGATCTGGTGGAGATGGCTGAAGAGACCTCAAGACCTCTAGGCCAAGATTTAGAGAATAAAATAACCTCCCAACACAGCAGAAAGAAACCTCAGCTGATGGAATAGAGACACCCTATGCTCCTTGATCTGGACGACTTCCAAGAAGAATCAACACTTTGTAGTCAATCACGCCTTTTGGGAAATCCAAAATGGTCAAACAACCTTCTTCTGGAATGATTCATGGCAACAATTACCTATTATGGTGCAAGAGGCCTAGGTTGACACCTTCTACACCCTAGCCACCCAAGAGGGACTGAAAAAAGTGGAAAAATACTAGAAGGACAATCTTGTGGATGCCACTTGGAGATGATGGAAATCCACTGGAAGGGACCTTCACATCGAAGCACAAGTGGATCTTCAACCTTGATACAACCTAACCAATGCATGAAAAGTTCCCATCCTGCCAGGAGAGGACATCGTACGTTGGGGACACTCCCCAAGGGACACCTTCAACATTCAAGAAGCATATGGCATCGAGGCTAATTTCAATCTCTTCCCCCTGGGGAAAGTTTGGAACAAAATCTGGTCACTGAAGCACTGGCCAAAAATCAACATTTTCATTTGGTTGGTGGCACATGGAAGCATTCTCACCTAGGAAAATATCACCAAAAGGGGGTTTACATGGCTGTCCATATGCCCTATGTGTATGGAAGAGGCGGAAACAATGAATCATCTCCTAAACAATTTCCCCTAGAGGAACCAAGGTTGGGACCAATGTGTTTCTATCATGCGCACTTCAGATCGTAAGAGGGACAACATAAGAACAACCATCGAAGAATGGAGAGAAGTAGCCTTCCAATCACCTATTTTAAACTGCATATGAAAACTTCTCCCTGGTTTTATTCTTTGGAAAATCTGGAAGGAAAGGAATCAAAGGATCTTCAGGAACACCTAGCACAACTAGAAACACTACTGGACTCAAAGATTCCATGACGTAATGCAAATAGTCAGCTTGCAGCAATGAAGTGAAACAAACCTAACATGTCCAAATCAAGAACAAAGCATCTTGAAGTACTGGAAATTCAACCCCCAAAAAATTTCTCCCTCTACTCATCAGAATCGCTCCTCTGGGGACAACCCCTCACATTGGTCCTCTCCTCCGGATGGTTTTATCAAATTAAATATTAATGGAGCCTCAAAGGGAAACCCGAGTGTAGTGGGATTTGGATTGGTCTTTCGAAACCACCAGGGGAATATTCTACTCATCATCACAGGCATCTTAGACCATACCACAAACAATTTTGCAGAACTATGGGGGATCACAAGAGGCTTGCAACTGGCTATAGCACATAACTTCAATAAACTTATAGTGGAAGGAGACTTGCAAGTAATACTCAATCTATTTCAGAAAATCCTAAATGGTGTTGATCCAGAGAAAATCTCCCCATGTCGACAACTTTCTCATGGACTAAGGATAATCAAAACGCTTATCTGGCCCAATCAGGCCTTCATCCCCTCTCATGTGAGAAGGAAGGCGAATCAGATTTCTAATGAACTAGCCAATATTGGAACGAACCTGGAGGGACCGGATCGTCTTTTCCAAGCCTCCATCCACCAGATGCACCCCATCCTCCATAGATGCAAGGAAAAGGCTCTAGATATTGACAAACCCCTGGATGGGGTGTTATTGCGGACCATGTGTCAAGTGGATCAGATAGGAGATGACCACCATGGCACCAGCCACGTGACAGGCGTGTGCCACCCCCTCCGTCCACCGCCATGCATTTAAAACAACCTCACGCTAACCAGGGTGCCATTAATCTCAGTGTGCCCTACTCTGGATATTTGTCCCTTCAATGGATCAGAGAAATGACCCAGAATTTGCTCTGCTCGTGCATGTAATCATCCACCAACAGTTTTGGCATTATGAACTACAGCAGACTGTACTCCCCCTATATGCTCCTTCACTACCTCTTCTTCCCTCATGCACTTGATAGCCTAGAAAACATCTCAAACATGTTGAGACAAAGGGGTAAATACAAACGTGGCTTGGCTTGGCAGACTAGTTGACCGCATGTGGATCTCTGCCCCCCACCTGCACCCTCTCATAGTTCTTCACCCTCATCTCCTTCCTCACCTTCGTCTTCGACGCAGTCTGGCCATAGCCTCAACAACCTCCCACCCCTCTCCTCACCTTTTGCATGTAAGATTGAATGGTTTTATCTCCTCGTAAACTCTCTAGGTTTCAACCCAGGGCCACTCTCAGATTTGGCCTCCACCTTGCAGCCAATTCCACTCATTCCTCCCATTTCTCCTGTGAACACGCCAACCCATTCACCTCCAACCCAAAAAAGATATGCCCAAACTCAGTGTGAAGGCTTTGGAACCATCCATGGACCACAACAAGAGCCTCACTCCTGTGCCGACTTAGTAACAGACTCAAAATTTCAAGAAGGCCTTGCAATTTTTCAAGGCCTGGTCTTTGAATTACGACAGGACTTGGATGACCTGTGGTTTCGGATGGAGATATTGGATGGGAAGTAAATGTAGTTCCTAGAAATTATCTCAACACTGCAAGGAATGTTCCACCCCATAGATGGAGAAGCAGATGCAATAGATATTGAGCCATTGATTCTGGCACCAACGACACATGGGACTATGGTGGAGGAAGGGGCATCAGTCATGGAGGAAGCATAACCAGTTGAGGACCCAACGACCAACACTACCTCCCCAGATGCATGGTCACACTACAAGCCTACAACCTGATTTTCACAGGTGTCTCTATACATGGTTAGTGGAGTTTTTAGCTTTTATTTTTCCACATAGGGCCTATTGTCATATTTTTTCTTTTTCAATTATGTTAGTGTTAGACAAAAGGCCAATTTGGTCTCCCACAGGGGGCTGCAATTTTTAAATTTAGACACTGTAACTGTTATGACTGGTAACTTAAGACTTTGGTTCTTAACCTGTTCGGTTGGCTGAACTGGTTTCCCCTCGGGGCAGTTCAGTTTTTTCATTCTGGAACAAAATGTTGATACTGTAATTTCTTCTTTTTGAAGGTGTTTTATACAATCTAACTTACAAAAAAAATTAAAAAAATTATACAATAAATTATGAATATTCAAGAATCATTTTGAGATTAATTTACATTGATATTCAATGAAATCCTCAATGAAAATTTAATTAAATTATAGTCATTGTTTCATTTAATTAAATTACCATAATAAGGATATTTTTGTTGTCAAAAACTTCACATCGCTTGTTGGTACCTTGTGCCAGCTTCGCGAGATGTTACGTGAATTTTTTGAACCTGTGTCAATCTCGTCGTTGTTGTGTCAACTTCATCAGAACTTACTGATTGTCAGATTGACCCACCTGTTAACCACCCGGTCAACACATGTGAGTACTCTTCTTCCCCAAGTGATCCGAGATCTTGTCATCGAAGTGACTTATAAAGAATTGTATTAAATGAGCATAAATTAAAGTGCACCATTAAACAAGGAAAATATCAATAATGAATAGACATAAGCATCAAATATGAACACAAAAACTTGATAACAGAGTTCATCCCTAGTGCACTACGTCTCCGGGCCCTGCTCTCAAATGGGTAGGACTTTTTATTAACTCAGCAAAACAAATTGGCAAAATACATAAGTATATCTCATTCTGGAATTAAGCTGCAGAAGATTTTCTCAGATCAGAAAACAAACAACACCATTGAATTTGTGGCGTCGAATTACCCAAAAATGACTGTCTCCATGCCTCAATATGACTCTGGCACTCCTAGGCCCTTGAGAAATATTGTCTCGATTTTCATGCCTACTCCCTGCATTAAATTCACTGTAGTATGTCTCAGTTTTCATGCCCAGCCATACCATCGCGCCCCCCTCTCATCCGTGGACAGACTCAGCTTATAAGGAAAAAGTGGGGTGAACTACACAACATAGTCCGTTGGCCCAACGGTGGAGGATGCTATTGTTAAGGCATTGTATGGGGAGAGGTCTCAAGATCAAGCCCGCGAGCCTCCCCTTTTGGGTTATAGTTATAAAAATATACAATATGTGGAATGGAAACTCCACCAATTTGGAGCGCATGTTTAGATTTGTTGGAACTTACCATTTGGCCGCCATATTTGGTGGGCCCGCCTTTTTCATTTTTGAAATTCGGTTTTCGGGCCCTCATTGAGCATTTGTCCACTGGCATGTGGTAGCCAAGAATTGTCCCACGCCAACCACTTTCACAGTCACCTTCCACATCATCGTACGGTCTACCATGTGGTTGTACAAACTACCACATGGCACTTTTTCATTGGTCCACAGTTTGACCCAATAATGCAAAAAATGAGTGACACATGGCAACCTCTGGTGTTTCCATGTTGCCATGATGACATCATGTTGATGTCATCATGACATGTTTCACCTTATACATGTTCCATGTACATTTTACAGATGTTGATTTTATCTGTACTAATGTTGAAGTCAGTAGTACAGATATTGACTCATCCCTGCTCACTGGGCTAGGTTGACCAAAACTTTGACCACAAATATATTTCAATCCATAACTCTGTTTAATGATCCGTTTACACCATTGGAAATATTGCAATGCACTCTTCACGATTATGCCAATTTGAATGAGTTTTGATTACTTTGAATTTATTCCCTTTCTCTGTCTGTTGAGGCCATTCTGAGCTTCCTGAGTTGCTTCTACGAATTCTTAGTTGTCCTTAGTCTTCTTTGGATCCATTTTGGATCACGCCTTCCCACTGAGAGCTTTTTGGACCACCAAAATCTTTCATCAGTAAAAATATAAGTGAGGGAAGAGTTCCCTCACCTTGTCCTTCTCAATCCACTTTGCCTTACTTGAATGTGTGTCATTTAATCTTAGTCAAAGATAATCAACATCACCCCTGCATGAATTCCTCATCCTTCTGTCCAGGATGATATATTCCTTTAAATCATCCAAGTACTCAGGAGAAAACTCATCAAATGAAGGTATTGAAACTTCCTCATCCTAATCCATGATCATGGGAGGCTCAAAAAGTTTCAAGTTATCTACATTTACAACTGAGTAGATCTGCATATAAGGTGGAAGATCTAGACAAAAAGCATTGTTACGACTTTTCTCCAAAATAGTGAAGGGTCCATAACGGATGGGCTTGAGTTTCTTTCCTTCACCCTTAAATATTTCCTTATTGATGTGAATCCATACCTGGTCTCCAACATTGAACTGATGATCAACCCTGTGTTTTTCATGCCGAGCTTTATATTGTTCTTGACTTTTCTCCAACTGTTCCCTGACTACTTGGTGTACTTGCTAGATCCTCTAGATGAACTTGCGGGCTCTGTCTTCATTTATTTCTTCATTTGAATTGACATCTCTCCCATACATCAAGTCCAAAGGAACTTTAGTTAAATACCAAAAACATGTCTCAAAAGGAGAACACTGAGTGGAGGAATGTAAGGTTCAGTTGTAAGCATGTTGTACATAGGGTATCTATTCATCCCATAACTTCGGATGCTTGCTATAGTAGCCTCAAAGAAAAAGTACCACTATTCAGTTAACAACCTTTGTATGTCCATTAGTCTATGGATGGAAAGAAGTGCTCCTCTTCAACTTGGTGTCCATCATTCTCCACAAGATTGTCCAAAAATCCCTAAGGAATCGAGTATCTCGATCTGACATAATGGATGTGGGTAACCCAAAGTGAACCTAAACATACTGAAAGAAGAGATTAGCAATCTACTCAACAATGATCTTCTTTTTACATGGCATTAAGATAGACATCTTGTTGAACCTATCCACTACAACATACAAATAGTCATGACTCCTTTTTGGCATTGGTAAACCCCCTACAAAATCCATGGAGATAATTTCCCATGGATGGGATGGAACAGGCAGTGGTGAGTATAGCCCCAGTTTTCTATTAGTGGGATTACAATTAGAACACATCACACAACCCTTTACATATTTAGTTACAATTTCTTTCATATGAGGCCAGTAACAAAAACTCTATAGATGAGCCATAGTTTTTTCTATCCCAAAATTCCCAAACACAAGAGAAGTGTGAGCTTCTCATATTACATGGACTCGTTCACTTGTAGGAATACATAGCTTTCCAAGATGGTAGAGTAGTTTTCCCTGCAGACAATAGTTCTTTACCTATGCACCATGGGTTATCTTCTCATACACTTATTTAAAATATTTATTAATGGCATATTGTTCCACATGGATATCATGAGATAAAGAAGCATTCTTGAAAATAATAGAAGCAACAATATGAGGTCTAGAAAACATATCAACTACCTTGTTACTTGTACCCTTTTTGTACTTGATTACCAAATGAAATTGTTGTAGGAAACCCATCGATCTGTAATGTTGATATTATTGCAGTTTGGTTTGTTCTTGGAGATACTATAAGGGTTGATGATCTGTATGTATGATTGTTTCCTTCCCTCACAAGTATTGCTGATCTAAAAATGAAGAAGACTTGTATTCTTGAAATTATTTGCAAGTAAAATTTATGTGTTAAAATGAAAATGGATCAAATTTGCAACACAACTTTAATAGGATTTACTCATTCAAGATGCATATAAATAGCAACAATAATAGTGAACATAAAACACATAACACAACAAATGATAAAGGAGTTCACCCCTCTCTTGGGCTACATCTCCTGGTCCAGCTTCCAATGGATCATTTGTATTATTTGATCAAAGTGCTCAAAATGTGCTTTACAATGCTCAAAATGCTAAATATACTGATCCAATGGCTTCTGAACGTCCAAAAACCCCTAGCTGGGATTTTTCAGCACCTTGTTTGGCCAAAAATTGAAGAAGATAGGCTTCTTGGAAGTCCCCCTTCAAACTTGTTGTCTCTGCATCTACAAAATGCACCCTTGTTGGCTCAACCTATCCCACACGTATATTTAAGCATTAAAACTTAGCACCGGACACAACTRCATGAACCATGCAAACTGTAGGATGGTTACAGGTGCACCTAGCCTCTAACCATCAAGGGAAAGGTCATATGACCCATATGACCACGTGCAAGTGCAAACATAGGCCCTCTGTTTCCACAAGCCAATGGCTAAACAACAAGTGGYAGGTTGTTTGTATAACCATTGAACCGAATTCAAACCAAATCATAAACCAAATCACACRTGCACATATGGCATAACATGTGGTCATATTAMAACAATGTATGCATCTGGGGGCTGGGGCTAAGCCCCAGCCCGGACCCCCRCGCCAATACATAAACATTTCAAACTAAAAACTGTTCAAAACCATACATATATCAAGGCATGTGGTGGGGCGCGTTGGCAGCGCATACTATGCAAAGGATTTACRTGTGGGTGGAAGTCATGGGGTCGAACCCGGTGGACTCCAATAAAGTTTTATATAACAACCAATAACAAGGTGCCACATGGCAGCCCATGACTGGGCCACGTGGCACCGTACGACCAACCAAATACTGCCATGTGTCATAATGTTATTCACCCATAGTTGTTAACTACCTGCCACTCATCTCTTCCATGTGTCGTACGGACTGCCACATTAGCAGCCGTACGGATTGTACGGACTGTACAGTCAGCATCCCTTTCTTTTGCATGCTTGTCATTTTGAACAGAACGTGATATCTCTCACTTCCAACATCCGTTTGAACCCAAACAAGTTGCGTTGGGTTCATAATGACAAGGCCTATGCTCTCATTCGATTTGAAGAAATTCTGAGCACTTTGAATTTTTGAGAAAAATTAGATCCCCTAGATCACACCTCCCCATTGGAAAGCTTTTGGACCTCCAAAAGACTATTTTCAGTCTATTTGAATATGAGGGTATAATTCCCTCACCTTTCCAACCTCAATCCACTTGGCTTTGCTTGTATTTGTACCTTTAATACTAACTCGAAGATACTCCACATTTCCTCATTTTGAAGTTCGCATTCTCCTGTCAAGGATTGTGTCTTCATGCAGTTCCGTAAGATATTCTGGGGAAAAATCATCTATAGAAGGAATCTGAACATGCTCTCCTTTATCATCAATCAAAGGAGGCTCATACAATTTCAAATTATCAACATTAACAACTGCGTACATTTGCATATAAGGAGGCAAATCTAAATGAAAGGCATTGTTACCAATTTTGTCAATAATCTTGAAAGGACCATATCGAATTGGTTTCAATTTTTTACCTTCTCCTTTAAGCCTCTCCTTATTGATGTAAAGACAAAATTCATCTCCAACTTGGAAACTGTGATCAACATGATGTTTTTCATGTCTCGTCTTGTACTTGGCTTGACTCCTTTCCAACTACTCTTGCACTATTTCATGTATCGACTGAATTTTTTCAATGAAATTTTCCGCCCTCTCAATGTCATATTGACCTTCAATATCAATATCCTTCCCAAAGATAAAATCTAAAGGAGATTTGGGAAAATAGACAAAACATGCTTCAAATGGCGACGTTTGAGTTGAAGAGTGCTTAGCTCAATTGTAAGCATGTTGAATGTAGTGTAAATGCTCATCCCAAAGTTTAGGATGCTTGTTGCAATAAGCACGAAGAAGATGCACCACTGTTTGATTTACCACTTTTGTCTGACCATCTATTTGTGGATGAAAATATGTGCTCTTTTTCAGTTTGGTGTCCATGAGTACCCATAAACTCAACCAAAATCTTCCAACAAATCGAGAATCCCGATCAGAAATAATGGATTTAGGCAATCCAAAATGCACCCAAACATTTTGAAAGAAAATTTGTGTCATTTGTTCAGCTGTAACCTGCTTTGTACAAAGCATCAAAATACACATTTTTCTAAATCGATCAACCACAACATAAAGATAATCATGATTTCGTCTATACATAGGTAGACCTCCTACAAATTCCATAGAAATACTTTCCCAAGGACGAGAAGGAACCAAAAGTGGAGTATACAAACCCAACTTTCGATTGCTAGGTTTACTTGTCACACATAATGAACATCCTCGAACATATCTTGAAACACTTTCATTCATTTTAGGCCAGTACCAGTATCTTTGCAAATTAGCCACTGTCTTGCCTACACCAAAATGACCAGCAATAAGAGAAAAATGGGCTTCTCTTATAATGTTGATTCTTTCTCCCTATGGAATACATAGCTTGCCAAGACGATACAAAAAAAATTCATGCACATGGTAATCCAATTCCTCAACATGATTAGAATGACAAAAAGTTTCATATACTTCTTTAAAATCAGTATCCAAAGCATATTGCTCAACATAACATTCATGCATGATAGGAATATGCTTAAGAATAATTGAAGCACTAATAATAGGCATTGAAAGCATATCAACAACTTTGTTATAAATTCCCTTCTTATACCTTATGACCAAGTGGAACTGTTGTAGAAAACCCATCCATCTGAAGTGCCTAGCTTGTTGTAACTTTGTTTGTGATTGTAAGTATTGCAGTGGTTGATGATCGGTGTGAACAATG
>ML778143.1:633138-666725 GCA_009831015.1 Picea engelmannii | reverse complement strand
TACCATGTCCTTTTGGAGAATTTGGAAGAGGTCTTGAATTAGTAGAAGAAGAAGAAGAATATGGAGGTGAGGGTGGTAGAGAAGCATCATTCCCTCCATTTCCATTTGGAGTTTTATCACCACTATCTCCCTTGCGCTTTGAAGGGTTGGAGCCTTCACCTTGCGACATTGTATTCCATTCCATCAATATTTTCATCATCTCTCTCATTTCCATGACAACCTTTCTGAGCTCTTCATCTTCTGCAGGAACATGTTCATGACTCTCTTCATGAGCCATACTTGGTGAATGCCTCTTTGAAACTTGCGATGATGATATAAGATTCCTCCTTGAAGGATGAGAACTTGGCTCTACAAGTTGACATCCTCCTATTGTGAGTTTCAACCTTATGAACATCAGAAAACAAAACACTTGCAAATAATCAAGTCTTCAAAAACCTATGCTCTTATACCAACTTGATCTAAAAATGAAGAAGACTTGTATTCTTGAAATTATTTGCAAGAAAATTTATGTGTTAAAATGCAAATGGATCAACTTTGCAACACAACTTTAATAGGATTTACTCATTCAAGATTCATATAAATAACAACAATAATAGTGAACAGAAAACACATAAAACAACAAATGATAAAGGAGTTCACCCCTCTCTTGGGCTACATCTCCTGGTCCACCTTCCAATGGATCATTTGTATTATTTGATCAAAGTGCTCAAAATGTGCTTTACAATGCTCTAAATGCTAAATAGACTGCTCCAATGGCTTCAGAACATCCAAAAACCCTTAGGTGGGCTTTTTCGGCACCTCGTTTGGCCAAAAATTGAAGAAGATAGGCTTCCTGAAAGTCCCCCTTCAAACTTGTTGTCTCTGCATCTACAAAACGCACCCTTGTTGGCTCAACCTAGCCCACACGCATATTTAAGCATTAAAACTTGGCATCGGATGCAACCACGTGAACCGTGCAAACTGTAGGACGGTTACGGGCACACATAGCCCCTAACCGTCAAGGGAAACGTCATATGACCCATATGACCGCACGCAAGTGCAAACATAGGCCCTTTGTTTCCACAAGCCAATGGATAAACAACAAGTGGTGGGTCGTTTGTATAATCGTTGAACCACATTCAAACCAAATCATAAACCAAATCACGCGTGCGCATATGGCATAACATGTGGTCATATTACAACAATGTATGCGTCCGGGGGCTGGGGCTTAGCCCCAGCCCAGACCCCCGTGCCAATACATAAACATTTCAAACTTAAAACTATTCAAAACCATACATATATCAAGACATATGGTGGGGTGTGTTGGAAACGCATACTATGCAAGGGATTTACATGTGGGTGGAGGTCACGGGGTCAAACCCAGTGGACTCCAATAAAGTTTTATATAAAAACCAATAACAAGGTGTCATGTGGAAGCCCATGACTAGGCCACGTGGCACCGTATGACCAACCAAATACTGCCACATGTTGCAATGTCATTCACCCATTGCTGCCAACTGCCTACCACTCAGCTTTACCATGTGTCGTACAGATTTCCACGTCAGCAGTCGTACAGACTATATGGACTGTACAGTCAACATCCCTTTTTTTTGCATGTTTGCCATTTTGAACATAATGCAATATCTCTCGCTCTCGATGTCTGTTTGAACCCAAATGAGATGCATTAGGTTTGTAACAACGAGGCCTACGCTCTCATTTAATTTGAAGCGATTCCGAGCACTTTGATGTTTTGAGAAAAATTTGATCCCCTGGATCAACTGCTTCCATTTCTTTATGCTTTGATATAATGCATACAACTCTTTATCATATGTAGGATAGTTAACAATAGATTGGTTAAAATTTTCAGAGTGGTAATAGATAGGCTTACGATATTGCATCAATACTTCACCCATGGCATATCCGTTGGCATATGTCTCAATATAGAAAGGTTGTTGAAGATTCAACAGTGCTAATACTGGTGCGGTACTAATCTTTTCCTTCAAAGTGTTGAAATCTTTTTGTTTCTTTCCTCCCTAGTAAAAAGTGTTATTCACACTAGTTAAGGCATGAAAAGGATTTGCTATAAAGGAGAAGTTTGAAATGAATCTCCTCCAATACTGGACTGCACCTAAGAAGCTCTGTATCTCAGTTACACTTTTGGGCTGAGGGGAATTTACAATTACATCAATATTGGAAGGAACAATTTTTAATTGTCCTCCTCCTACAATATGACATAGGTACACAAGTGCAGTCTTACCAAATTCACATTTGGACAATTTTACATACAAATTTTCCCTTTGCAAAGTATCCAATACTTTCTTTATATGACTTACATGTTCATCCAAATTCTCGCTAAATATAAGAATGTCGTCTAAATATACAATCACAAAATCATCTAGAAAAGGCCTGAATACATCATTCATCACACTCATGAAAGTTTTCGGAGCATTACAAAGCCCAAACGACGTAACTAACCACTCAAACAATCCATGTTTGGTTTTAAAAGCAATCTTCCATGCATCCTGGTATAACCTTATATTTCATAGTATCACCCAGTGATTGAAATTTCTTCCTCTAGTCATATTTCATTGTAAATAATATTTTATTCTGCAAATGATTTACAAAAAGAAAAGAAAAAATAAAAGAAAAGAAAAAGAAAAGAAAAAATAAAAGAAAACAAAAAGAAAAGGATAAAAATAGAAAAATGAAAAGAGGGTATAAAAAATAATAAAAGACAAAAAAAAAGAGAAAAATATAAAACCCATCAAAAATAAATTTAGTTTGAATCATACTGTATAATAATGATCAAACTTGTTGAATTTATGTTGATAGGTTAGAGAATAAGTTTGTTCAAACTATTTAATCTTGGCCAAATTAGCTAGGTTAGAGTAATAATTAATCCAACTGTCTAAGTTGGATTAATATGTTAGATGACAAGGTTAGGAGATAGGTTAGTGATTTTTTTTTCGATAAAAGTTAAGAAGGGATGTCAAAATACCCCTTGATTGATTAAATTTGATTATGTAGCATTAGGAAAATAATACTATGGTGTAAAAGGGAAAATTTGAGCTGAGCGCTACCCAACACATATTTTTATCCTAAGTTTACTGGTGGAAAAAACATTTTTTCAAACAGCGACTAATTTCCACAGAAGTTGTCAGGTGGTGACATCCATCTTCACCTAGTTCGACGGTCCTCAGTGCATTTCATACCCCCCTCGACCTTTCTTCCTTTAACGGGGGGGTCCGAAAAGTGGTTTCCCCCCACACCATTCCCACCTAACGTGGAGCTCTTACAACATTTCGAACCCCCTCCCTCCAAACTCCCTCCAAACCACTACCCAAATCCACTCACCTCACTTTGCCACTGGACCCTACTTCCACCTGCCATATGTCCCATCCTACATATCCATTACCCAATCAAATCGCTCCCTATGATCGTTAATCGCCCTGTCACCACCCTTCTCCATAACAGACACCTCCACACACTATAAAACCCCATTTCATCACCCTATAACGCCATTTTCTGAAGCAAACACCATGGACACCGCACCAAAACAAGCTTTAAAGACAACTACCACAATCAATCACCATCAACAGGCACATTTTCCCCAGGTAATTAGAGTCTACCATTAATTTACTTTAATATCTATCAATCATGGTCCCCAAGGCCAAATCTATTGATATGTCTGAGAACCTGATCCTTCCTCCTCTTGACGACCTGGACCATATACCCAGGGTGGATAACGACTATAAAATCAGAGAGTCGAGGTGAAAATTTGACTTCTTCGAATAACACTCTTGGATAAAATTCATCTTCCTGGATCAGAGCAATGAAATTGGACTCTGGCAGTCCAATTTACCTCTGTATATGTTCCCTCAGACCCACCATTTCCCTCAATTTGCCCTCAAATTCCAAGCTTGCTATTCACCCGACCAAAGGGCAATTGTTTCCTCCTTTGGTGAAACCCTGTTCACAATCACCTCTCAATCCATTGAAAAGATGTTGCAAATCCCAAAAAATGACTATGTGATCCCATTTTCCATTGAATCCCTAAACGACCTATACCAAAAGCTCACATTTCCCCAAAGAGCCCAAATTTTCGAGATTTTTCTGCCAGAAGACACACAATTTCCCAAGAAAAATTCCCCCTTATTCATCCTGCATATTCACTATCAAGACCAACTAGATCATTTCCATTATTTGTTACTTGTTAGGTTATTTCTCAGATGGATGTGTAGATGAGCCTATTTTAGACTTTCTATCTATATTTTCCATAGAATAAAGAGCCACAATTAAATTTTAATTTTAGTCAATTTTTGGTTGATAACATTCATGATCAGCTTTTCAGGTTTCCAACTGAAGGAATGTTCAAATATTCCTTAGTCCTGGTTTATATGTTCTTGATTTTTTAGTCAGAAAATTTTCCATGTGCATTTCTTAAATTGAACCAGGAAGGAAACCCATAGTCAGTGACCTCATGGACCTCATTGGTGAGGAAAAATTCATGAACGTACAGTTTCAAGAATTTCAGAGACCAGTTTTACAACCTAATGGTTTTCATGCTAAACAACAACACATATCCAAGGATCAATGAAGAAATTCAGAGAATCCTTCACCTCTCTAATCTAGCCAAGACAGGGGACTTGTATTTATACCAAAAGCACACAGAGATAAGAGTGTATGGGTGTGAGCTTCCACCTTACAGATTTCCCAAATACCTCCCTATGATAATATTTTCACTAGAATACATAAGGAATATGGTGAACTCAGATGAAATCCACTTCATTGCAGCAAATAAGAAACAATAGCTCAGAATCAAGACTCAAATTGCTCCTTTCATCTACAACAACAAATCAATAGGAGAAGAATCAGATAACCTATTGAAATAGATAATGTTTACTCATAGTTCCACTTGGTATTACGACCTATTTGGTGTCATCTCATAGCTCATAGCCAAACAAAGGAGCACTCCTTATGCTCACATACAGAATCTAGAGGTGGAGAAGTATATGAACTAGAAAAAATGGGAGGAGAACACATTTATAGAAATAGAAGAACATCCTTCCCCTATCACTACTTCACATATCAACACACCTCAAAAGAAAATAGAGAAGAGAGAAAGAAAGGAGGTTTCTCCTCCAGTCACAGAGGTATCAACTAAGGATTTCCAAGTTTACAGAAAGAGGGCCAAGACCCGTCATGCACTAGATTTTCTCAAGGAAGGAGAAATGCAGTCCACCATAGTCATGGAGGGACCACATAATTCAACCTTCTCATATATTCATTTAATAGTGTCTGTATCATCACTAACATCTCAAAGAAAAACATACACTACTCTGACATCTGAATCATCTAATGAGAAAACATAGTCAAATATTTTTGACAAGTACAAACAGATCAAGAAAATAAATGAGCTCCTCAACAACAACACCTATGATCAATTTTGGAAGAATACCTCCACTTCTCAACACAGCCTATTGTTTTCCTTTGACACAGAGAGAGGAAGAATGCAAATGGAATTCCTGCAAGCACAAGTTCCTCATCCCAAAACAACTGCAGACTATAAGAAGATTTCCTTTGAGTTTGATGTAAAGGATGTCCATCTAGTGGACTAGATGGATATGCATAGGTAGATAGGAGAGATGATATTCTCTACCTTGACAAACACCTCAATGACTTCTTCAAAGTTGTAGATGTCCCTGAACAACATTTAGTCCCAATTGAAGTTCGATAAAATCTCTTCTTTGGACAAGGACAACAAAATCAAATCATTAGAAGAATTGGTGTTGAAGATTTCTTATGACCCAACAAATGTCAATTAAGTAGAGGATTTATTGAAGAAGAAGAATTTTTATATATCATCTCTAAGAAAGAAGTTGAAGCTTCCAACTACAAAAGATTCACAAGCCAAAGAAGAGGTTGACATTGAAGGCCACAAAGAAGAAATGTTGAAGCTTATCATGGAACAAAATGAACAGATAAGATAAATGGGAGAATAAATGAAGAAACTGATAAAGGAAAAGGAACAAAATGTCCATATGGCCATGATCCCATTGGAGGTGGTCCCTCTGACAGGAATTAGAACAGTAGGAGCATCTACATCAACAAAAATTCCATCAACAATTTGAGTATAAGTTTCAGATGCCTCTGACAAACTTGTAAAATCCATGGAAGACATGTCCATCCAAGGAGAAGAGATAAGAAAAATACATGAAGAGGTAAATAATTTGCAAGAATTGAGGTCAATGTTCCAATCCAGTCACCGGGATTAGTCAACAATTATAACAATTACAGAAAGAGACTGGCATGGAAAAAACCTTGGCCCAAGATAAGGAAAATATTTGGGTAGATATCAACAAGTCAATGTCAGAAATATGTCCATCCATACATATTATCTTTGAACATCATGAGTTAGTACAAAAGGCCAATGGAGAAATTGAAATCATCAAGCAATATTTAGGAGAAATTCCCACAGAGGCCAGTGAGATTATCATATTTCTAAACTCCAAGAACAAGAAGCATTTAGAAGAACTATAAATTGAGGAAAAAACATATACCATCCTTGATATCAAGAAGGTCCTGGCCAAGAAATGATTGATGTTGCAGCTAGAAGAAAAGGCCCAAGTGATGGACATAGGTGTGAAGATAGTTTTCAGTATGTTTGAAGTGCTACATAAGAAAGGTCTTCTTGTATTATTAGTACTCAATGACAAGATGATCACTATGTCAGATTACAAACAAAAATTCAGTGCAGTGGCAAAGGACAGTTCAAAGTTTGTAGGGATGCAGGGAAGCATTATTGGTAAATATTTCCCGGAGACACTACAAATGGACTTGAATACTCAGCATGAGATTAAGCATATCTTCATCACTAATCCTAATTTTTCTAAGTGTACTGAAATGGATGACATATAGAGGAAATTACTCAAGATTTCCATCCCAGGTAAAAAGAGATGGGAAGACCTATGTACTTTACTTGAGTAGAGACAATTTTGATGTTCTAGTCAACATGGAGCAGACAATCAAATTCAAAGAGATGAGTCACCAACCAAGTCCACCAAATCAACACAAAGGATTCGAGAAAATAAGCAAATCCCTATATTTTGTATTCTAGAGATCTAGTTAGTTAGATATTCCTCCATAATATCCTGATCATTAATGATAGGATATGATGTAAATATTTTTATAAATACTTCTCCCTTCGAAGTATTATGGGTTGATTTTTGCACCTATGAGCTATTGTGTAATTTTTTAAAAGATCGACCAGTAATAAAATAGGATTATTCACATGATTCTTGTGTCAGATTGTTGGTGATGTATTTATTTATTTGAAAAATATTTTCTCATTCTCTATAATCATTTCATGTATTTCCAATTCTAATCAATAAAAGAAAGTCAATAGAACAAAATTTATTTCATATACTCTATCTTTGGTTTTTTAATGATCCGTATGTTTTCATATGAAGTTGAGTGAAGGAATTCTTAATTGCTCCTCTACTTAGTGCACTTTCCCCTTTTTCCCTATTATTCATTCCATTTAATCTAAATAGATGGAGAAGTCTTACTATCCTTCCCTGTGGAGACAACCTTATAAAAATCTGAATCTAATCCTCATCTTTAAGTACAGATCCCATAGCCCAATGGAAATTTAAGCATTCTTTCAGCAAATTATTTCAAACAAGCTAACAAAATTTGAATTGTCATAACTATCTGAACATTTAAAACTCAAACAAATCTAAATCTGATAGAGAGATCCCTCTCTGAAGCTGGCAAGGATAGATCCCAGCTTCCAAAGTGGTTTGGTAGTTGCCTATGTAAATTTCTTCTTTAACCTCTGGAAATTACAAAGTGATAACATAGTGGCGACCATACTGGGGAACTGAAAAAAAAAATCCAACTTTATGAATTGTCTTCCCTAAGTAAGAAAACTTTATTTCTCAACAATTAAAGATCTAAATTTCAAGAGATAAATGTTCATAGGTTGTAAAAATTTGTAAATAATTAATTAGGTTTTTAAGTTTTAATTTCTAGCTCCAAAAAGAATTCACACCAGATCTCACCCTCATCCTGAACCTATAAAAGTAGTAGATAACCCTGAAAAATTGATTAGAAAAATAATTACAACAGAAATTCAAGGGAATAGTAGTCCTCTTCCTAGAGAAACCTCTCTTATAGAGGAGTTTGTCACAATCCAAGACATCCATTTTGATCTACAATTTGAGAATATCCTTTTCAGAACCAAATCTGGTAGCTTTGTGGATGACATAGTTTTAGATCAACCTATCCTCCAACCTAGTACACCTGAAAGACACTCTCTTGGATCAGATCTTGATCAACAAATCCTACAAGATTTTGAAAAATTACAAGATCTAGCCTCAGACTTTGATGAAGTTTTGCACAAAGCCTACATCCAACAGTCTGTTGAACTTTCTGCCCTGACCATCTCTGTATCTTCTATCAATCCTCAATTAACTCATCCTATATCTTCCATCCCTACTTCTTCCACATCTTCCACTTCTTCTCCAACAATTTTAGAGGTTACCATCCAGACTGTCACATGAGTTCTAGCTATCCATCCTCCTCCACCAATCATGGAAACAAGATATGATTCCCTTGTTTTGGATGCTACCTTACACAATATGCCCCAGGATTATCAAACTAGGATTCATCAATTTGATGGCACTATAAGTATGATTGCACAACAACATGTTGACAAGATGAATGGATTCTTTGACTTACAAGAAGTAGATGAGGAAGATATCAAAATGAGGTTGTTTTCCCAAAGCTTAAATGGAAAAGTTAGGAAATGGTTCAAAGCCTTACTAACTGCTAGCCTTAATGAAATTACTTCCTTTCAGCAATCTTTTCTCAATAGATGGGAAATTATGAAAAATCCACTTCAAGTATTATCTGAATATGAAAGTATTAAAATAAACCAAGGGAAAAGTGTACAAGATTATTACACTATATTTAACAACATTTACAATGAAATTACAACAAACATTAATCCTCCTCAAGGCTTAGCTTTGATTAAGTTCCCTGATGGTTTTGATGTTGACATGTCCTATTAATTGAGAGAGAGAAACCCTACAAAGTTGGAAGAAATGAAAATATGTGTTGTGAGTGTAGAGGTAAATCTGTTAGCTGAGAGAGCTAGATAAAGAACAAAGAGGAGAGTAACTATAAAATATGAACCATCTACTTCCACTGTTGATGCTAAAATAGACTCAATCAAAACTATGGAAAAAATGATGGAAAGATTAGAAATCGCTGATAGGAATCCACCAAGATAAAATCAACCTACTCCTGAAATAAAAAATCCTAATTTTAGGAGAAATCCACCCCAAATCAGACAAAGAGAACCTAGAGAAAAAAGAGAACAAAGAGGCCTGGATCAACAGATTAGACCTCCTTTCTAAGAAAATTATGTTGATGAAGAGGAATAAACAATTGAGGGACTTGATGATGTTCACATTAATCTATGGGAATAAATTATAACGATTCTATTTTGATTACCCAAGAAGAGCATGATATTTTCCCTTTTTCAAAAATTGAAGTTGATGAGGAGGAATTAGAACAACAAGCTTTTGAAAATGCAATAATGTAAGTTCATAGGAAGTACAACCTGAGAAGTAAGATGGCTAATGATAATCCAACTAAGAAAGCTTATGACTTTAAAAAGACAACAGATACACTTGCCAAGAAAGTTCCTGATATCACCCAAAGGAAACAATCAGAGGTTCCAACCAAAAGAACATGTGAATCTGTATAAAAAACAACTCAAATTGATGTTCCCTCCACCAATCAACCTAGATATACTTCACAGAAGAATTTTGTTGAGAAATAAGATCTCCCTAATCAAAATAAAACTCCAACCTCATTCATCCTGTGAAGTGAATTGGCTAAAATCAATATACATATTCCTCTAAAAGAGTTAATGAATAAGAATGCTTATAGATCACAAGTGATAAAAGCTCTAAACATAACAACAAGAATGGGAACATATACAATAAACATTTTTTATGATCAACCAGAGTTATTATTTGGGCCTGAATTTGATGGAAAATATGAAAGTGGTGTTGTACCTCCTTTTTATATTAGTTTAAATATTCATGACAAACTTTGCACAATCCCATGCAAGACTTTGGTGCTTCGCACAAACTTATGCCTAAGGATGTTATGGAGAAATTAGGACTTGATATCACTAGACCTTACAAAGATTTATATTCTTTTGATTTAAGTAAAGTAAAAAGCATAGGTCTTATCCCAGCCAAGAGCATGGTAATGGACATAGTTGTTGAAAACATACCTCTTTTGGCTTACCTTTTATCTATATTGTAGTCTTATACTAGTCCTGAGGATTCCTTATGGGGTATTATGTTTCTCATTGACCCTTATAGTTTGAACCTAGTTCATAACTAAGAAGCTTCCCAACAAAATCCCTTAAAGTCTATCGACCCCTCTGGTAAACTAGAATGAAACACAATACATAGAGTGCATTGCACAATCTCACCTGAGACAGCTCTATGGGTGGCTAAAATACTCAGGTGTTTTCAACCTGAGATTGAGCGAGATCTGTGTTTGTGTATCATAACCTTTATTCAGTACATTTAACATCTAGTTATAACATTTATTCTATGCATGCATGTAAAATACCAGATCTACTTAGTTACTTCATTCATTCAAAATTCATCAACTAATCAGACACAAAGACACATTCATATAGTAACATAACATAGTGTTACCGTGGTTCACCCCCTCCTGGGCTACGTCCACAAAGATTTAGCTCTCGATATTTTATTGTAGTTTAGAAATATATCACGCAATGCATGGTAATAGTCTTAGTCCCTCCTCTCTCCCACAAGCTCCTCGATCCCTGTGAGGATGACTAGACCGCACTAGGATCCTCAGCCTGCGATATAATCCTTGAGATTGAGTCGCTCACTCCTTAGCTCACTAGCTGAATGAGTTGTACATTTCTTAAGTTTCTCTCTCCTTGTGTCCCTCTATATCTCCTGGTTTCCCCTCTCTCTCTCCTAAGTCCTACTTATTTATATCTTCATCTCACCAACCATTACAATGTATTACAAAAACCCTAACCCTAGCATCGTTAGATATTCCATGCATGTGTGCATGTTGTTTTTCCTTCCAGTTGTATTTTTCCTCTTGCATGCTTCTCCTCCAAAAATAGCCTTTCTTTCTAATTCAGCCTGCATTCAATAATCCCCCAACACTGACATGTGGCTCGTCCCGAGCTACCTAGTCATTGTGCGCTTCATTGATCTCTCCTGTGATCATCTGGAAATTCTCTGTGAGCTCCTTTTCTTATATTTGGGACTGCATGATCTTCTTCTTGAGTATGTCCAATACCTGCACTGCAATCATGTCATTGATCATCCCTGTGCACTCTGCCTAAGTTTGTGCCATGTTCTTCTTTGCATCTTCTTCATGCGTAATGACCTATGCTACCCACTCCTGGAGTGGTTCCATTTGATCTTGGTGATCCTTCTTCTGTGTCTACACAACTATAAGTTCTGCCTATAGTTTCTTCATATCCTCTGCTCCTTTGACATGCTACGTGATCAACATTGTCTTATGCCTCTACTTGAAGTCCTGTATAGCTTCACTTATCCTTTCTTATTTCTAGTCCCACTCCCAGACCTGTTGATCCTCTTCCAACTTCGTCCATAGCTTGTTTCCTTCTCGAACAAGTCGGTTGCTGCATAGACTTGTTTCTCTATATCCTTTATATATGTTGTTGCCTCCTGCTTCCTCTTCTCCTTCACCTCTGGTGGAGTGGTAGGTATGATATTCTCTCAGAGGTTCTCGATCTCATTCCTGTATTGATCGATTTTCTACACAATTTGATCAATCTTTTGTGTCACCATGAGTTTTGTCATCCGCACGCTCTTTGGGAATTTTTCATCTTTGGTATCGATCTTATCCTGCTCGAGTACCAATTCCAACTCGTCTCGATTGTCCTTTGTCTACTAAAATTTCATTGTGTCTGTGCGTGCGTGTGACTGTACCTCCTATGTGATGTTGACTTGAAGTTTATACAAGGCCTTGGTTGGTATCTGCATCATTACCAATTGTATTTAGGAAAAATAATGCAGGGGTGTCTGCCCCATGATTTCATCCATGCGCAACTTGTTGGGTGTAACATGAAATGTCAATCTTGGTTGTGTTGTTATCTGGATCCTGTCCTGCTCACTTGATCCAACCTCACCTCCCGCCTGTAATGTTGATGGGACTACTTCTATGCTTTTTTCGCCCCCCTCTTTTTCTTTGATCTGATGGAGGAGATGCCTCATGTATTCTAGCTCCTCCTCAATCCTATCCCTTTGGCACTGAGAATTGTCAAAATCCTCCACTATGTGATACTGAACTATTTGGGCCAAAAGGTCTGGATCATCCTCCATGATTGTGTATTCTGGTGGCATTTTTTGTGCCTTATCTTTCTTCTGCGCACCCCCCGTTTGGATGAATGGCCTCTTAGTTTAGCATTCTTCCTATTGAGTAGCACTTGATGTGGTTCCCTGTGTTGTCTCAATCTATTTCTCCTGTAACTGTGGTGTCTATGTGTTGTTCTCCATCTAGGCCTAGGTACCTTTTTTGGATGCCCGACCTTTTTTCTATTTCACCTTATTCTAATCTATCCTTGTCTTCTTGGGAACTGTTATCTCTTCGACAGGTGTATGTCCCTTTCCTAACTCTTCCTCCATACCCACGGGCATTTCTTGATTTAGGACTGGAATCCTACAGTCATCATCCCAATACTTGATGTCCATCTCTATGTTCGACTCCTTGATGCAATAACATAGTTGTAGCCATTAATTGTCAGGATCCTTCCATGCATGGATCCACATGTGCAACCATTTCCGGTGTAACCCACCAAGTGTTGGCGATGCTCTCTTGTAGGTCGGTGTGATATCCTTCGAATATGGATGCATTTTCCTTTCTATTTTTGGGGTCTTAAGTGCACTCCAATGATAGGTATCACGTTGTGTGGCAAGGATTGGGTCTTGTGGAAAATAATGAATACTTAGGATCCTTCCATCCGAGCAAGGCTATCGGCATGAGTAGCCATAAATAGTGAAATTCTATCCCTAGATCTTCCACATCCTTGTAGTCTTCTAGGAATAGATTCAGAAAATATGGGGCCCAACTGAGTGTGGTGCCTTACGCACACTATGATACAGCTGCAACAACCCCGACAAGGAATTCCTACTTGTGGTATTTTGTGAGTAATTTTCATGCCATAATTTTCGTGGCATCACTAATACGCTTGATTATGATTCCACACGACCCCCTTTCAGTACCATACTTCTTCTTCATTTCCTCGGCTAGTGTCCTTATCATTCATCTTGTCCTCAAGGAACTGCTCAAGTTCCTCCCGACATGATGGCATCCCTGTGATGTATGTAATGAGATCTAAGTCTAATGAGATGATATGTTCCATCCAGAGGTATCCTCCATGGGTGACTACCATTAGTTTCTTGACTCAATTGTTTTTGTATTGGCCCCTCCCAAAGTCAGGGATGTCCAACAAGCCTGGAATCTCATTTTTGGCCAGTCTGACTGCCCATCGGAATGGTTGGTTGATTGGTTCACCAAAGGGTCCTATACCCACAACCTATAGGTAAAATTTCTTGGAAAACCATGGGAACTTGTCTGTATTCATCACATCATGGTCTGAGTACCTTAATTTCTCCATGTGGCCTAACATATTGCTTGCAATATGTACCACTTCTGGAATGCATGAAAATATAATGGTTGTGGTGGCCTACCTGCATGGTGACCTTGGTACTGCATGTTTTTCCTTCCACTGTAGTGGCTGAATCAAGGTTCTAGCCTCGATTGTTACCTTTTCTGCATTCTCATATGCTTGGTCGGTGACATCTTCCACTGTTCCCTCCTATGGTTTTTCCTGCATGGTTTTGTGTGACCTTTCTAGTGCGGTCATTTCTTCCTAGTTCAGGACCATCCCATTAATTCTCGGGGCTTGTTCAAGGTTCTCGGGGTGTGAGTGATTTCCTACGTCCTCAACCTATTTTCTATGTTCTGCTCCGGGCACATCAATGTCCATGCCCAATGGTGTTGTTTGTTGGGTTTCCTCCATGATGAGTGTGGGGCTTCCTGGTGTCATATTAGGTGATGGGATTTCATCCACATTGATGACTTTTGGAGGTTGAATTGGTTGTTGTTCGCTTCCCTGTGCTTGCGGTGTGGATCTGGTGTTGCTTCAGGGTCATTTTCTAGTATGGATCGGTTCTCCCTGTTTGGGTGGTGCCATGGTGTTAACGATGATTTTCATCGATCTTAGTGGCCTGTACAATGTCTGCAAACTTTGCTCTCGACTCTGTATACTCTATTTCTCTTTGCTTCTCTTAATTTCTCAATAACCTCCCCAATCCCTCGTATTAGCTTATATAGGAATCGTGTGAAGCTTCTTAGAGGTGTTACCCAATTTGTGTTTTAATTGAACTGGTGCTTCCTGCATACTTTCCAATGATTTCCCTTGCTGTCTCCAGATGGTGTGATTAATGCATCGTCCTGTCAGTCATTTTTGTCATTTAAGTTTGATAGTTGTTGTCCGTTGGTGGTTATTTGTTGTATCTGTCTTTCCCATTGTTTCTTCTTTCTGACTGTTTCCTGCTTTGTAGTGACCGTTGGCCTTTTCTACGACGTGATAGCATTTACGATTTTGCACACTCATTCTCTTTATGTCTCATTATGCCTCTGTTGTTATCTTTTGATGCCCGACACAATATCTCCTCTAATTTTTTTCAAGTGTCAGGAGGTGGACTATCCCTATAGAGCTTCAGTCGACTCCCATTGATCATCCGTCTAAGTTATGTTCCTCCTAAATACTTCAACTATACATCTCCCCCATCTGTGACAGTATTTACTTCATAAGGTCCTAACCAATGCATTCTAATTTTTCTTGGGTGTTGAAGGGACTTGTTGTCATACACCAAGACTAAGTCTCCTTCCTTGAAATCCTTTCTCTTGATATGTTTGTCATTCAAAGCTTTGTCCCTTTCTTTTTGGAATTCTTGTTGAAACCCTGCTAGAATCCTATCTTCCTACATGATCATTAGTTAATTTATGTTTTTTGTTAGAAAAACAGGACCGTGGATCAATAAAAAAAAAAAACAGAAACAAAACACAGATAATACACAATAGAATAGAGACACATATTTACGTGGTTCACCTAGTGTGGGCTACTTCCACCAGAGAAATTGCTAGGTCCTTCCTTTATTATTATCCAGTATATGAAGGGATATAACCTACAACAAACTCATTGTAACTTCCTTTTCTTTCTCTCCTGTCTCTCGTCTCATAATACAATATTCACTATGTTTCATAGCCACAATACATTTCCCTCATAACAGAGGGTTTCCTTCTAGGGAAAAAAACCCTAACACAATTTATACCGTTAGATTTGCAACATTATAATGAACGGTCCAGATTTACAATGAAATTACAATATACATTTCCAAGGCAAGTTTTCCTTCCGAGGCCTGCTTGCCCCCGAACCCCCTAGCTAGGGGGATAGTCCCCCTGGACCTCGTAGAGGGGGTACCCCACCCTCTGCACTCCCCCGTGTGGAAGAGTGTACATACGTATGTGGTGTAAAGTCTTCATGGTGTATAAACATGGCTGAAAAACACAAGACCTCTGAATCAAGAAGATAATCAAGCTCCACAACCAACAATCTCCCACTTGGAGACTGATCTCAACAACTCCACCACTGTTGTATATGCTAGACTCTAAACCTTCTTGGACCTGGAAAATTTCTCATCTTCATATTCATTCTTGAATACCAACTGAAAATGAGCAGGAACTCAGTTTCTCTCTAGTTACTCCCTTTGTTAACATGTTTGCAGGATTATGGATAGTGTGTATCTTTTCCAACTTCAAATATCCATCTTCCAAGGTAGATTGTATGAAGTGGTACCTCAACTATATATTCTTAGTCTTCGAATGGAAGGTTGGGTTCTTTGCAAGATGAATTGCACTCTCACTGTCACAGTACAACCTGTTATTCTCCTACTTCTTTCCCAATTCTTCCATAAACCTTTGTAACCAAATCATCTCTTTACTAGACTCTATAGCAACAACATACTCAACCTCTGTTGTTGAAATTGAAACAACCTTTTGCAGTTTCAAAATCCAACTTACTGTTGTTTCACCTATAGTAAAAACATACCATGTGGTGCTCCTCTTGTTGTCTTTATCACCTTCCATATCTGAATTAACATATCCCTGTAGAAAAGTGTTTGAACCTCCAAAACATAATGCATGAGTAGCAGTACTCTCAAATACCAAAGAATCCACTTTACTGTCTCCCAATGTTCTTTACCTAGATTATTCATATACCTGCTCACAACTCCCACTACATGTGCAATATCTGGTCTTGTGCAAACCATTGCATACATCATGTTGCCAACTGTTGATGACTAAGGGGCCCTAGACATGTATTATATCTCCTCCTGTGTCTTGGGACACATTTCCTTACTTAATTTAAAATGGTTGGCCAAAGGTGTACTAACTGGTTTTGCATTCTGCATTCTAAACCTCTCCAACACCTTCTCTTTGTACTCACCCTGAGACAATGTCAATTTGCGATTTTTTTTGTCTCTTGTTATTCTCATGCCAAGGATTTTCTTTGTAGCACCCAAATCCTTCATCACAAATGAATTGGATAATTTCTTCTTGAGCACATGTATATCCTGCATATTAGAACTTGCAATAAGCATGTCATATACATACAATAGCAAGATAATATAGCTTCCATTTTCGATCCTTTTAAAATAAACACAGTGATCAGAATGACATCTACTATAACCATGTTCTTTCATAAACCTGTTAAACTTCAAATACCACTGCCTTGGACATTTATTTAGTCCATACAAACTCTTCTTCAACCTGCATAACAAATTCTCCTTCCCTTTGACCTCATACCCTTGTGGTTGCTGCATATAAATCTCTGCCTCCAAATCCCCATTGATAAAAGTTGTTTTTACATCTAACTGTTAAAGATGCAAATTTTCTACTACCACAAGACTTAAAATAGTCCTAATTGAAGTCATATTAACAACAGGAGAAAATATTTCATCCAAATCTATACCTTTCTTTTGTGAAAACCCCTTTACAACAAGTGTAGCCTTGTACCACTTTTCTCCTCCATCTTCTTCCTTCAACTTGTAAACCCATTTATTCTGCAATGCTCTTTTTCTCACAGGCAATTGAACCAAGCCCCAAGTCTAGTTATTTTCCAAGGAATCAATTTCCTCTTTCATGCCTTGCTCCCACTTATTTTTGGTGTCTACCTGCATTGCCTCTTCATAACATTCTGGTTCACCAGAATCAGTGAACAATGAATAATACAATGAAGGAGAGTATCATTCATGGTGTATACTTAACCTGGTATATCTTCTAACAACACTTGTAGGTGTTTGAGGTACCTACTACTCCCATTTTTGTACATTTTGATTTTTAGGTTCCTTTGGAATTTCATTTTTAGTGATCTCATCAAGCACTATGTATTCTTTTTTTTCTTCTTCCTCTTTCTTTCCCTGCAACTGATCTTTATACATGTCCTTCTCATTGAATATGACATCTCTACTACTAATCATATTTTTTATTTTCATAATCCCATAAGCGATAACCAAAATCATTAACACCGTATCCAATAAAGGTACACTTCTTGGATTTAGACTCAAGCTTTGTTCTATTTTCTTTATCAATATGGACAAATGCTTCACAACCGAATATTTTCAAAAAAGAATAGTTTACCTTTTTTTTCTATCCATTCCTCCTCTGGAATTCTACCATCCAAAGAGCTTGAAGGTCCTTTGTTTATTAAGTAAAAAACAGTATCTACATCATATTCTCAGGACTATAAGGGCAAACCAGAATGCAATCTCATACTCCTTGCATGCTCCATGATTATCCTGTTCATCCTTTTTGACACACCATTTTCTTATGGTGTTTTTGGAACTATCTTCTCTCTACGAATCCCATGATATGAACAGTAATCATCAAACTCCTTGTTGCAATATTCACCTCCATTATCTGATCTGAGACACTTCAAACTTTTTCTTTTCTCGTTCTCAACTAAAGATTTCCATTTATTAAAAGTATCAAAAACATCATATTTTTGTCGAATGCAATAAACCCAAGTTTTTCTAGTTGCATCATCAATAAAAGTAACATAATAACAAGAGTCACCAAGAGATGATACCTAAGTTGGTCCTCATACATCTGTATGTACAAGCTCTAACATTTCATTCTTCTTTTCTTTTTCGACTCTGAGAAATATGACTCTCTTTTGTTTTCCATAAACACAATGCTCACAGAAGTCCAAATCAATTTGTTTAAGATCTGGAAACAAATTTCTTTTGTGAAGTATCTGCATTCCCTTCTCACTCATGTGTCCCATCCTGTGATGCGACAGTGCTATATCCATTCATGTAGAAGCTAAAGACATAGACGAGTTAGTATTACCAGTACATACATACAATGTACCTACCTTCACTCCTTTTGCTATGACCAATGATCCTTTGATTACCTTCCACGTCTTATCTGTAAATATCTATATACAACCTTCACTTGCCAATTCCCCTGTTCAAATTAGATTTTTCCTTAAATATGGAACATGTCTTACCTCTTTCAACAACCATTAGTTTCCATTGTGTTGCTTTATTTTTAACTTTCCCATTCCAACAATTTTGCATGGTGCATCATCACCCAAATGAACCTTTCCAAAATCACCTTGAACATAATCTAGAAAATGTTTCCTATGGGGTGTGGCATGAAATGAAACCCCTGAATCTACTACCCAAGACTCAGAAATATTATATATAGAAAGAATCAAAGCATCTTGTAACACATCACCTGTTACATTTTCTTCATGATTTCTCTCATGTTGTCCATCTCTTTGTTTCTTTGGAGCTCTACAGTCTTTCTTCAAATGTCCTTTCTTCCAACAATTCCATCACTCTATCTTTCCAATACTAAATTTGGATCTGTCCTTCCTAGAATTCCCGCAGTTACTTGAGCCCTTTCCTCTATCCTTTTGTTTTCCCTAGTTCTCCATGGTCAATGCATTACCTGATGTCTCACATGTTCTTTTCCATCGCATTTCCTCACTAAGGGTAACACCAACAACATCATCAAATTTTAATGTATTTGAACCATAGACATAGTTACTTACAACCATGACCAAGCCATTCCATCTTTCTGGCAATGAGCACAAGATTAGAAGAGCCCTAACCTCATCATCAAAGTCCACTTTTACAGAACTTAGTTGATTAGTAACCGTATTAAATTCATTTAAATTATCTACAACAGACCCACCTTATGACATATTCATATTAAATAATATTTTCATTAGAAATACTTTATTGGAAGCTGAGGGTTTTTCATACAGTTTATCCAACGCATCCAACAGATCCTTCGTTGTCTTTTCTTTCGAAATATTGAAAGCCACCGACCCTGCCAAGCTCAGTTGTATCATTCCTAGAGCCTTTCTATCAAGAATCTCCCATTCTTCATCCTTCATGGTAGTCGACTTCTTTGCTACTCCGCCCAATGGTAGGAATAGATCCTTCTGATATAAATAATCTTCCATATGCATATTCCATAACTGGTAGTTTTGGCCATTAAATTTCTCGACCCTAAACTTTCCATCTTCCGACATTGCTCCCACTTGAACCAAGAACCCTCTTTTCCTGCGAGTTACCTTTCACTCTAATACTAGCTGTTAGAAAAACAGGACCGTAGAGAAATAAAATAAAACAAATACAGAAACAAAACATATATGATACACAATACAATAGAGACATAGATTTACGTGGTTCACCAAGTGTGGGCTACGTCCACTAAATAAATTGCCAGGTCCTTCCTTTATTATTATCCAACATATGAAGGGATATAACCTACATCAAGCCTGTTGTAACTTCCTCTTCTTTCTCTCTTGTCTCTCGTCTCATAATACAATATTCACTATGTTGCATAGAAACAATACATTTCCCTCATAACAAAGAGTTTCCTTCTAAGGAAAAAAACCCTAGCATAATTTCTACCGCTAGATCTGTGACCTTATAATGAATGGTCTATATTTACAATGAAATTACAATATACATTTACAAGGCAATTTTTCCCTCGGGGGGACGCTTTCCCCAGAACACCCCAGCTGGGGGGATAGCCCCACCAGACCTCGCAGAGGGGGTACCCCCCCTATGAACTCCCCTGCATGGAAGAGTGTACATACTTCTGTGGTGTAAAGTCTTCATGGGGTATAAACACGGCTAAAAAACACAAGACCTTTGAATCAGGAAGACAATCAGACTCCACAACCAACACTTTCATGTATTGCGCCTCATTTTGTCATGTTTGTAATTATTTCTACATCCAGACTAGGTAGAAAAAATTCTGATGGCACCACAACTTCTTGTCCATAAACCAATATGAATGGTGTATGTCCTATCAATATTTTGCATGTGGTCCTGTATGCCCACAATACTGATGGTATCTTCAAGTCCCAATGATCCTTATTAATGTTGCAGATCTTTGTTAGTGCATTTTCAAGGATTTTGTTAAAGGATTCCATTGTTCCATTTGCTTGAGGGTGATAAGGTGTACTCTTTTGATGATGAACTTCAAACTCCTCAGTCATAGAATTAATATTATTGTTGATGAAGGGAGTGCCTCGGTCACTCATCAAAATCCTTGGGAAGCCAAATCTAGTGATCACTTGCTCAAATAGGAAGTGTGTTGTTGTCTTTGTGCTGAAATATTTTACTGGTGCTGCATCCACCCATCTTGTCAGGTATTTCATCGCAGTAATAATGTACCTCGCTCCTGACCTTTTTGCTGGTGGGTGGATTGGTCCCACAAAATCTATTGCCCATTTTTTGAATACCTGCAATGTTACTTGTGGTCGCAAGGGCATCTCCTCCATTCTATTTGGTTTACCAACCCCCTGACATACATCACATTTCTAACAGTAGTCCTTTGATTCTCTGTGAATGGTCGACCACCATAGTCATGTGTGAAATGCCTTATGCGTAGTAGCTTTTCCTGCATAATATCCTCCTGTTATTCCCTCGTGGGCTTCTGCTAAGATCCTTGGTCTTTCGTGTTCTAGCACACATCTCCTCAAGATGTTATTTGCACCCATTTTGTATAAGTGTCCTGTAATCAATTGATAATATGCAACCTTAACTACCAGATTTTTCTTCTATGTAGTGTTGTATTCCTGTGGCACACTCCCCATACTCAAGTACTAGATAATGTCTGTGAATTATCTATCGACTATCTAGACTGAAAATAACTGCACGTCGGGAAATGTTTCCTGTAGATTCCTGGGTTCCTCTCCATTAGTAATCCTTCACAGGTGGTCAGGTCCTGTGTTCAACTTTCCTGGTTTGACTATTACCTCAAAGTCAAATTCTTGGAACAATAAAAACCATCTACAAATTATCCCCCCCAACACTGGCTTGTTGACAAGGTATTTGAACGCTAAATGGTTTGTGAACATCTTGAAATTTTTCCCCAATAAATAATTCCTGATTTTTTGAAGTGCGTAGACCATAGCTAAGCCTTCCCTCTCTGTGGTGTTGTAGTTCTGCTCCAATTCTGACAATTTTTTTCTAGAAAATGCTATAGGATAGTTCAATTCTCCTACTCTTGGTTGTGCCAGAATAGCTCCAAGTGATATGGAAGATGCATCTACATGTACGTGGAATGTCGTTTCCCAATCCAAGAATACTAGTATTGGTGCGGTGACCATTTTCTCTTTTAGGGTATCCAGACTGTGTTGACAGTCCTCATTCCACTAGAAATTTTTGTCTTTCCTTAGCAATTTATCCATTGGCACAGTAATCTATGCAAACCCCTTTATAAATTTCCCGTAGTGTATTTTGTGTCCCAATGTTGCTCTCAATTGATGGACTATTTTTGGTGGTGGCAGGTTAACAATTACTGTAATCTTGGTAGGATCTACTACTAAGCCTTGCTTGCATACTATATGGCCCAATAGTATCCCAAAATGTGTTTCGAAGACGAACTTTTTGATATTTAACGATATTTGACACTGCCTACATCTTTCTAACATCAGCCATAAGACCTCTACATGGTATTTCAATAGACTATAGACTGTCCAATCGTGCAGGTATACCTCTATAAATTGGTGGATAAACTCTTTAAATGCACCTATGACTACTCTGGATAATATTGTTGTTGCATTCTTCAATCCAAACGGTGTGACTGTATACTGGTAGGATCCCCATTTAGTGGAAAAAGTGGTCTTGTATCTATCTTTTGGTGCTATCTTGATCTAATGGTATCTTGAGAATCCATCAGTGAATGAATAAGCTTCTTGTTCTCCTACATTCTCCAAGAATTCATCTATGAACGGAGTAGGGAACAGGTTATGTAGGAATGCATTGTTCGACTTCCTCAAGTCGACACATATTCGTATCCCCCCTTGTTTCTTCTCCTAAACTACCATTGAGCTTATCCATTCAGATTCTTCTACAGGTTCTATGATTCCATCCTCCAACATCCTATCGATCTTAGCTTTGACTTTTTTCTTGTATATCGGGTTTAGTCGGTATGGTCATCGTCTGATCGGTCTCGCCTCAACTATAAGACATATCTTCATTTCACCTAGATCTCCTTCTATGCCTTTCATTTATGTGAACGTTGTTGGGAACAGGTTGTTTTACTCATGCAACAACTCTGTTATACTTTCCTTTGTTTACTCATCCCAATACTCTCTAATGTTAGCCATTTTGAGATTCTCAACTGTCCCTATGTTGAATTTATTCACCTTGATTGGTGCAGCAATTACTTCTGATTCAAGAGGTGGACCTTCCACTTCTCCCTCACCTTCAACTTCCTCAATCTAAATATCACGTGGGTCATCTTCATTTGGTGCTTCTTCCTGCACATGGTAGCATGACAATAGTTCTTTCATTGTCTGTTTGTTTTGTTATTGTTCTTCTATCATGAGTTCAAATTTTGGTTCTTTAATGAATATCACACCTCTGATTTTTTTAAGTGTTGTTTCTATGTTGGGGTTCTCATGCTCAAATGAGAAGGTGACTGTAAATTTCTTTTGTAATAAAGTCCAGCTCGTAGTTCCTCTATGCAGTTCTTGGTCTATATACCATTTTGTTGGCATTCTCTCTAATGTGTGCATGAAATGGTGAGGCCATTCCTCCGATGGTGTCATTTTCCATCGTTCTCTGCACTTCTCCAAGTGTTCTGTCGGTTCCCCTTGTCCATCAGATTTATACAGTTGGTTGCTTCCTTGTGTTGTGCCAAACCTAATGCGCAGTAACCACTTACATTGATACCAGTCTGTGACTGTTTCTTTGTGCGTACCCCACCGTATCCCAGGTGTTTCCTTGAGTGCTATATCTAGGGATAAGAGCCTCTGATTTTATAACACTTCATATTCGTACCATGTTAATAATGTTTCTAGGTCATTAACCCCATGGAAGATGGGAGGTTCCCTTATCTTCATACCTACCCATTTTACTACATGGTCTATTCTTGTGCATCTTCTTGTGGAGACTTCATGTAACCTTTGTTTCCAATTTTCTAAGACCGTATCTGAGTCTGGCGCACATGAGGTGATGTTTCTCCAACTAAGTAACCCATCTACAATTGGGTTAACATAATCTTCATCTCACATAGTTGCTATGTACAACTGGTTAATTTCCTCCAGGTCCAAGCAAGTAGGCTCTATGAACCATTCCCCTTCTGATGGGTCTAATGGTGCAATGACTTTGTATTCTTATGAATCGAAGGTAATATTTCATGTATTTAAGTTGATTATGGCCCGGTTATCAAATTCACAATCCAAGCTAAGAAATTTTGGATAAGGTGTTGTGTCGTCCACTATCTCGATTACTTCGAAGTTGGCTTTGGTCTGCACTCCATCCAGATCTATTGTCACTCCTTTTAGTCTTCCAATTGGTAGAACTCTGTGTTGATTTGCTAGTTTCAACTGAATCAGTGAATATCCTAATGTGGGATATCCCATACATTTCCATGTATTCGTGGGTAATACATTGACTTCGGATAATATCTCCCATGTTAAAATATCCAATGTTGGAATTCAACTTGAATTCTCTACTTGTTCTCCTCCTTGTATGTAGATGATTGATTGTTTTCTGCTTTATCTTTGCTTCTTCTTCTATGCTACATATTTCTAGCATATTTTTTAATACTTTAACAGAGGATGGATCATTTAGTAGTTTTACACATGATTGAAAAAATCCTTTAATCGTACTTACTTGTCCCAGGGGGTGTGTTTCTTTGGTGTGATCCAATGATGGAGGCATCTCGTACTCTTGTACTTCCTTACCACATTGTGCAGTTGATGTCGGTGCAATGTCTGGCTTCAGGAATTATTGTCTGGCTTGCTTGAATATATCCTTCTCATTATGCGCATCAAACTGCTTCCTTGGTTCGACATTCTTCTTCACCCATTGGTTTTGTGTTGCCTCTTATTGTACTGCATCGTTTCCTATTTTAGCTCCTCCCCGTGTAACTATGTTGATTTTTATTCCTTCATCCCTCGCTTCTGCTAAAATACACTGAACATTCTAATTGTTCTGATTTCGCTTCTCTTTGATCTTCCCTAGTAGTGTCGAGAATTTTTTCTTTTCATGATCTGATGCGCAACAATACATACAAGTTGCTGGTGGAAGTGGACATTCTCTTGCGTAGTGTCCTAGTTGTTGAAAATTGTGACATACCACTGGTCCCTACCTCTTCCAAAGCCTCCTCTTTCTCTTCCTCCACCTCTGTATCCATCTCAATCCCCTCGTGGAGTTTTATAGTGAGGTGCATGGTTATATTGCACGATATTATAGTGTGGTTGTGCGGTATTATACGACGGTTGCGCAATGTTGTATGGTTGTTGAGAAATGTTATATAGATGTTGCGCAGTGTTGTGTGGGGATAGTATGTGATTAAACTGAGGTGCAGTTTGCCTGGCCATCATTTCTTCCTACACCCTATATTTATATGATTTTATTTCCTTCATCAAATCCATGGTTCTGAAGTCCTTGTCATCGTGACCTACTGGCTTGCAAAAGTTGCAATATGAGCTCTTCGATAGCATCTAGTACTTTTGCATCATTGGGCAGTGGTATGGATTGTGACCCTCTTTATTATAGATCTCACACCATAGTCCTTCTATTGGTAATGGATTTGGCATTCTTGTTGCCATGTACTATGCGAATGTTGGCCATTCCTTCTTATGGTGTCCTTCTATCCTACATGTCGTACACAAAATGACTTCTCTTTTGTCCTTGTTCTTGTTTTGGTTTAGCTAGAATGTTAAGTTTTTTAGATCCTCCTGCAGCTCCTCGATGGCTGGATCTATCTTCTGATATTGGTTTTCTTCCAGTTGTAGGGCTGCCTAGAGATCCTCTTCCTGCATCTGAAACTGTTGTTGTCACAGTGGATATTTCAAGTGTGGTAACAATGAATTGACAAACATGTACCTATGTTGCATATCTGTCATGACGTATTTTAGCTTTCCCTTTAGTCATTTGAATCTCTAGTGAATATTCCATACATATTCTCCGGGTTTCTATCTAATCTATATCATCTCGTTCATGTATTGATCCTATGAACTAGACTTATAGAACTCATTTATCAGCAGGTTCTTGATATCTCCAATCATTCTAGTTGTCCCCAGTGGACTGTTTGTAGCTAAAATCATATACCAATCCATTGCATGATCTCTTAGTGTGGTAGCTAACTGTGCAAGTTTAGTGTCCTAATCCGTGATCTATTTTTCTTCCTAAATACTTTCACAGATAAACAGGTGCTTCTCTGGGCCCTCTGACGCTTCTCCTTTGAATTTTGGTAACCTGATGGTTGGATCATGTCTTGCCATATTAAATGTTGAACTACTACCTCCACGCAGTGTAGATACTTGAAAACTAATTCCTAAATTGGCTCCCCCAATTATTGTTCCTTGTGTATATGTACTTCCTATTATCCTCATTCTCCCGAAATTTGGTTGTCTAACGGTGGTGTTCTTCTTGGTGTATTAGTTGCACATGGGTTTATGGGTTCCACACTGAAACTGATATGGATAGGAGTGTTTCCTTCTACTTCTTCTCTTATACCTCTCATCTTCCTCTCATATGTTGTGCACAGGATTTCCTCAATTTGCTCCACAACCTGGAGATCCTCTACATCCTCTTCATCACTTTCCAAGCCTTCCTGTGCAGCCATGACTCTCTTCTTGGTGTTCACCTTATATCTGTAGGGCACTCCATTGCATGTCTTTCCATATGTCACCATGATCTTCTTGATTTGGTCATTTTCCATCATAATTTGGTCCAAGGACTCCTCCTTCTTTCCTTTATTGCCTTCTCTTTACATTTCTCCCTTTCTTGTTAGTGCTTCCCCCCTTCCCCCATGCATGCAGGGAAGTTTAGCTATATGAATCCATTTTCATTACACATCTTTTATATAGAAATATCTTAATGGAAGTATATAATGATATGATGTACCTACCTCGAGGTCTCTTCAAGAATTCTTGTTTAGTTGTGTTGTATGAATTTGTTTCATCTACTGCAAACTTGGTGATAAATCCGACAACAATGCTATCTATCCAGAAATCTATTGTGCATGCAAACGTATTATAAACTCATTGTAGATGCACAATCTCTTCAGGATTCCACTCTCGCTGTCTGATCCGATTCATCGGATGGTTGTATTTCAATATTTTTATCCACTCCTGCAATATGTGTGGGAAATCACAAAAAAATACTACATGCAAGTTAGTGAATACTTAATTTTCCAGATATTTGTGCGGTGTTATCTTCAGGTTTATATTATCTTTCTCCACAAACTCTAGCTCCTTTTTCTTCAACAAGCTCTCTATCTTTTCCTTTGTGGGATTCCATGGTCTCAACATACCCTTTTAGATTCACATTCTTTCACCTTCTTATCGTCTAATCCCATATTATTTTGTCACTTCTTCAGCAGATCTCATATACTCAATCCCATTTCTTTCCAATCAATCAATAACAAAATCATTTGTTGGCTTACCTTTTATCTATCTAGTCTTCTTCTATTAGTCTTGAGGATTTCTTATGGGGTGTTCTGCTTCTCATTGACCCTTGCAGTTTGACCCTAGTTCAGAACTAAGAAGCTTCCCAACAAAATCCCTTAAAGACTATCGGCCCCTCTAGTAAACTAGAAGGCAACGTAGTACATGGAGTGCACTGCGCAGTCTCACCCGAGATAGCTCTATGGGTGAATGCAATACTCATGTGTTTGTAGCTTGATATTGAGTGAGATCTGTGTTTGTGCGTCGTAACCTTTATTCAGTCCATTTAACATCTATTTATAACTTTTATTCTATGAATGCATGTAAAATACCATATCTACTTAGTTACTTCATTCATTCAAAATTCATCAACTAATTAGACACAAAGACGCATTCATATAGTCACATAAAATAGTTTTACCGTGGTTCATCCCCTCCTAGACTATATCCAAAAATATTTGTCTCTTGAGATTTTATTATAGTTTATAAATATATCATGTCGTGTGTGGTTACAACCTTAGTTCCTCATCTCTCCCAAAATCTCCTCGATCTCTGTGAGGATGACTAGATCGCACCAGGATCCTCATCCCGTGATATAACCCTCGAGATCAAGTCACTCACTCATTCATTATCTCACAAACTAAATGAGTCATACAGTTCTTACAGTTCTCTCTCCTTGTGTCCCTCTATCTCTCCTGGTTCCTCCCTCTCTCTCTCCTAAGTATTACTTATTTATATATTTGTCTCACTAATCATTACAATTACTTACAAAAACCCTAACCCTAGTGTCGTTAGTTCTTCATGCATGCGTTCTTATTTTCCTTCCAACTGCCTTTTTCCTCTTGCATGTTTCTCCTCCAAAAATAGTCTTTCTTTATGATTCGGCCTACATACAACAACCTCCTAAGTATGTGATGTAGGAGCATCATTTCACATCAACAACACGCTAGCTAGACAACACATCAAAGTGCACATTCAATGAAGGGAGAGGCACTAACCCTCTCATTTTCAAAATTTGAATTTTAATTAAATGTTTGTAAGGCTGGTAGAGCCAAGCCATGCTTTTTTATAGGATGTATATAGAGTCACCTTTAATGGTTTATAGGATGATAAGATCTAAATCCGATTCGGACTAGATAGCTATTGATTGTAATTCAATGTAAATTAATGAGAGTAGGTAGCTTGGAGGGAATATATTGAGGAGCCCCTTTTGTAAAAAAATATCTGTGTATCTAGATTCATAAGGGTGAGGAAGATTAGGCAGAGGATGATTAGAGGGATATTAGTTAGAGAATAAGAGAGATCCAAGACTCTGTTGCAGTCTGAGCTTCAACATACTGTAAACAAGGATTATGTGATTAATACAAAGAGCAATTTTTCTTGCATAAGAATCTTTATGTGTTTTATGCATTTATGAATGAATGTATTTTATGCTTTTATGTGCATATGATGTAGATGTATGTTAGATTCCATCTACAGGGATAGATAGATTTTCTCATCTATTCAGGAGTTTTCTTTGATTTTCAGTTTGGGTTCTTTGTGGCTTCATGCAAAGGGTTGCATGACAGAGTATTGAGGACTTAGTAAGACAGTGCAAAGAGTGCACCTCAAAGTTCTATAGAATTCAGGAAAGAACATGCTAGGAGGGTGTGCAAGAGGAATCATAAACTCAAGGGATAATCCTCAAGGTTACTGAACACATTGGAGGTAAGACTATGTAGAGGAGGGTACAGAGAGAAGAGATAGAATCTCTGAGGGTTCTGTGAAGTTTTTCTAGGAGGGCATTGAGCGTGTGCAAAGAGTGCACAAGAAGAACTCTATTTTGAGTTTAGGGACAAGATAAGTGTCCAAGAGAAAGACACTTACAAAGTTGTTGAACACTTTTTTGGCTTAGCAAGGTGTGCTTGAGAAGGAGATTGCTAGGAGGGCACCAATTTCCCCTTTGAAGGGAAATACAAGGGCCAAGTCCTTTAGATATTTGAGCAAGTGAAGCTCAGGAGGAATAGTTCCTTTGCACACAAAGTTCCAACAGAAAGAAGAAGAAGTTCAAGACACTTCGGGGTCCAAGGAATAGACAAGCTCAGGAAGGATAGCACAACAGCGTGGGGGGATCCTGTAAGGAGTTGTAGAGGTTGAGAAACCCCTTTGAGGTTTGAGAGTGAGAAAAGATAAGAGAGATAGTGAAAAGATGCATGCAGAGTACAATTATGTGTAGGCTCGAAGTCAAGCTTCATTGATGAAATCTTAGGAGGGAAAGCGGAAGTCGAGACCCATACACATGACTCGCAAGAGAACAATCGAAGGCCGAGTCTTCAAAGAATTTGAAATATTCCAGGTATGGGAAGAAAGCACCAAATCTCAGGAGGAGGAGCACCACAGCCATAAATTAGTTACAGAGGAGAAGATCTAGACCATCGAATCCATGTCCAGACACTGAGGAGAGAGCGTAGGAGAAGATCAAATCTGGGCCGTCAGATCTGATTGCGTGGACCAACAGCTGTTGGATCTAGAGGAAGGTGCATGAGGGTGAAACCCTTATATAGTGTACAAAAGAGTGGACTTTCTGAAGTCCCAAATTTCTGAAGATATTGGAACCATCCATTGTTAGAGGACAGGTGGCAATAGATCATGGGGTGTTTGGAGAATCAGACATCGGAAGGACTGTGGGGAAGAGGAATCCAAATTCTCGAAAGGAGAAGTTGTGAAGTCATTTTGGACCTTCAGATTCATAGGATGTGTAGTGGAGATCCACGCACGTCAGAGGATCGAGTATCGAGAGAATTGTGCAGAGGCAAATACCTGAGGGACTGGAAGCCGCAGTGATCCTAGAGTCCATCGAGAAGGACACGTGGTGAGCGATTAGTATTTCACTGACTCACGGAGTGGAGAAGTCAAAGAGAAGATTTTTAAGAACTCGCGAGGCCTGAACTCGTGAGTAGATCTAAGCTGTCAGATCACAAATGAATAGTGACTGTTGATTTGGGCGGGTGGATTTCAGAAGTTCGGGGATCGGGCTTTCGAAGGACAAGTGTTGGGCTGAGTTCCAACTTCCTGAAACACAAAGTCCTGAAGCACTTGAAGGGTTAGCCCCAGGACATAGGAAAGTGTCATATGAATAAGAGAGTAAGGGAGGAGCTAGCAGAGAGATAGGCACTTAACCCAGAGATCGGGATTTCAAGGAATGGAGAGTCAGAGTTGGATTGCGTAGATTATCCTGAAACATGAAATCACAATAAGATCGTAGTCACTGATCGAGGGGATAACGCAGGACTAAATATCTAGTCCTGGATACAAACCGTCAATCAGGGATTCAGGAAACAGGAGTCAGGACTGACTCACATGCATAAGTCCCGAAGTCCCGAAATGAAAAGAACCTTTTGATAAGGTGTGCGGTCATAGACTGTGGTCGCATAGGGGAAGATTGTGGTAGGTGATTGTTTGTGCAGGTGCAGTTTCATTAGGTCCTATGGATCAGATAGCATATTCTAGCGAGGAATTGAAGATTCATAAAGGTTCGAGAGTAGGAGCGATCCTTTGACCAGGAGGTCAGCAGACTCTGTCGAGGCAGAGATAGGGGGTCTGCATCAGTATGGCATGTTACTGTCTCACTCATGGGGAGACAAATTACATGGTACCCTACAACTAGACATGTCTTATGCCACCATCCCATTATTTTGTCGGCAAAGGAGATTATACAGGGAGACACTGATGAAATACATGGTCAGTAGTCAATATAAACCACATAATTATCCCTTATATTATGTTCATTTAGACCTTGACTCTTTTATTTTATACAATGATGGAGACATGGAAAGAAAAATTGCAAATCTGGAGGATGATGTTTATAACTTGGAGGAAAACAAAACATCCCCTAAAGAAGACAAAACAATGATGATACAATATGATGAACCAAAAGAACCTTTGTGGAGTTTAGACTTTGATGGTGTTGTTAGTAAGGAAGGATCAGAAGTAGGTGTGTGGGTTTCAAATAAAAAAACATGACATATAGAAATCCATTCCTACGAGTTGAATTTTCAGTGTACCAACAATATAGCTGAATATGAAGCCTTAATGCTAGGTTTGCAATTGTTAAAAAGGCTTGGTGCTAAGATAATTTCACTAAGGGGTGATTTTGAACTCATAATAAAACAGATCAAAGGTGAATACTTTGCTAAACACTCGATACTGAGAGCCTATAGAAATGTTGTTCTAGACTTCCTGCAGTGCTTTACTGAATATGACTTGCAGGCCATTCCCAGACACCAAAACATTCTTGTTGATGGTATGGCTACCTTAGCAGCTACCTATAAAATACCTTTCCATCCTAATCATTAGTATACAGTGGAAGTGAAGTGCAAACTTCTTTCCCAAATAACATGAGGTATTGGCAAGTTTTTGGAAATGATGAATATATTGAATTTTTTTCGCAAAAAAAAAAAGAGTTTGAATGTGCCAATATAGATGTTGATAGTGATCATGAAAAAGAAAGTGTAAATAATATAGGTTTAGAAAAAATAAATAAAAAACAAGAAGATATGGACATTTTGCAATTGAAGCATAATATCTTGCCTAGAGGATTAGTCCTTTTGCAAGAATTGTTTGATTTTTATGATGTAGCTAACAAACCAAAAATTGAACCTACTGGAAAGGAAGTTGAAGACTGTAACATAGGAACTAAAAAGCAATCAAAGATGATTAAGCTGTCAAAATCTTTACCTCCTGCTAAAAAACATAAATACATAGAATTGTTTAAAGAATTTATAGATGCTTTTGCATGGAGCTATGAAGATCTAAAATCCTATGATACTAGCATTATACAGCACAAAATTCCCATAAAATAAGATCAAAATCATTTCAAGCAAAAACTTAGGAGAATTAACCCAAAGTTGATGCCTCTGATTGAAAAGAAAATAAAAAATATGTATGATGATAAAATCATTTTCCCATTAAGATTTTCTAAATGGGTGTCCAATTTAGTTCCTACTAGGAAGAAGAGTGGAGAAATCAGACTCTGAATTGTGTTAAGAACCAAATATCAAYATATCATAGAAAAACCTCAGAAAAAGTACACAACGCCTTGAAAAAAAGATAATTTCAGATAATAAGCCTCTTCRAGAGGGCAACCTCCTTTTACCCCACTTAAATGTTCAAGTACAAGATGATACCAAATGAAAATGTCTCCTTGGTATATATAGGAGACTAGGAGGTATAATTACAACTAATGGAATAAAGTCGACATAAATAAAATAACATTACTAATCTAATATGCCCCAATTAAGGGGTAATGAGCCAATATTAGGGCTTAACATGCCCCTCCCCTTGAGACAATTGTTGTCCGCAATTCTTGAGTAACTTTGGATGCTTATATAGAAAAAACTCATCTTCCCAAGTGGAATCTTCAGCTGGTAGTTTTCTCCATTTAATGAGATACTCTTAAATGGATCTATTCCTCAGTTGGTGAACTCTTGTGTCAGTGATGGCTTCAGGCTCCAATATGATTTTTCCTTCCTCGTCAAGTTCTGGAAATATAGTTTGAACTAGGATCGTGTCACCTATAACCTTCTTTAAGCATGAAACATGAAAAACTGGGTGTACTCGTGAAGATGCAGGCAAGTCCAATTTGTATGCCATAGTACTAATGTTTTGCAACAGCTTATAAGGGCCATAGTACTTTGGTGATAATTTATTATCCTTCTTGTCTTGCTTGAGTGACATCTATTTGTATGGTTGTAGTCTTAAAAACACCCAATCCCCTACATCAAAACTCCCTTCACTATGATGTTGATCTGCTTGTTATTTCATGCGATTCTGTGCCATGGTCATATTTTCCTTTAAGATTTGGAGAACTTGTTGTTGATTCTCAATGTGATCTTCCACTGCTTGAACCTTAGATTTTTCTTTTAGAGAAGGAGTGATGGAAGGAGGGTGGTATCCATAAAGTACCATAAATGGTGTCATTTTTGTTGTAGTATGAAAGGAGTGTTATACCACCATTCTACCAAGGGTAACCATTTGAACCATTGTGTTTGTTTATCAGAGACAAAGCAAGGAAGGTAGACTTCCAGACATTTGTTCACTATCTCGGTTTGTCCATCATATTGAGGATGATAGGATTATCTATGAGGAAATTGAGTACCCAAACAAGAAAATAATTTTGTCCAAAAATGTCCAGTGAAGATGGGATCTCTGCCACTTACAATAATCTTTGGGCTTCCATGTAGCTTTTGAACTGTCTCCATGAATACGGTGAAAATTGTACTAGCTTTGAAGGGATGAGAGAGTTCACAAAAGTGTGTGTACTTGGTCAGTCTATCAACAATCACCATGATGACACTCTGATGATACCCTAAACGAAGATCCAATTTTGTGAAATAGATTGCTCCATGTAGTTCATCTAACAATTCATCAATGACGGGAATGGGAAACTTAAATTTAATAGTGATCTTGTTGAGCTCTCTATAATCTGGACACATACGCAATGAAATATCTTTCTTGAATACCA
>ML778143.1:615489-630247 GCA_009831015.1 Picea engelmannii | reverse complement strand
AACCTCCTTTTACCCCACTTAAATGTTCAAGTACAAGATGATTCAATATGAAAATGTCTCCTTGGTATATATAGGAGACCAGGAGGTATAATTACAACTAATGGAATAAAGACGACATAAATAAAATAACATTACTAATCTAATATGCCCCAATTAAGGGGTAATGAGCCAATATTAGGGCTTAACAAATTGATTTCAGAAATATTAATAAAGTCTATCTTAAAGACAGCTATTCCTTGCCCAAAATGGACCATATTTTGTAGAAGGTAGTTGGATCCAATAGAATTTATTTGTTAGATGGTTTTTATGGTTACAATCAAGTTTTAGTCCACCTTGATGATCAAGAGAAAACAACATTTACTACACCTTGGGGCACTTTCATGTATGTAAAAATGTCTTTTGGTTTAATGAATGTTGGGGGCACATTTCAGAGAGAAATGGATATTGATTTTGTGGATGAACTTGGAATATTCATCGTTATATATTTGGATGACATAACTAATTTTTCAAAAAAAAATGAGGAACACTTACTCCACCTTTGAATAATTTTTGAAAAATGCAGGAGATTTGGAATTTCACTAAATCCAAAGAAAACATTGTTTGGTCTAGAAGAAGGGAAAATGTTAAGACACATCATATCCAAGGATGGTATTAAAATTGATCCCAATAGAATTGAATCCATTCAAAAAATAGATCATTCTAGAAACATAAAATAATTACAGTCTTTCATGGGAAAAATAAAAACTCTAAGAAGATTTATCCCCAGCTTGGTAGAACTTCTTAGAAATATAACAAATATGTTGAAAAAAGAAACAAAAATAAAATGGACCATAGAAGAAAAACATTCCTTTGATGAGGTGAAACAAGCCTTGAAACAAACCCCTATGCTTATCATCCCTGATTACACAAAATATTTCCTCCTATTCTCTTTTTCCTCTTAGCATACTATTGCAGTAGTTCTTTTGTAGAAGAATGGTGAAGGCCATGAAAAACCTATTGATTTCTTCAGTAAATCCTTGAGAGTTGTTGCATTGAATTATAACATCATGGAAAAGAAATATATTTCTTTGGTGAAAGAAATCAAATATTTTAGAGTATATATTCTCCACTCACACAGTATTGCTTATGCTCCAAATTCTATGGTGAAAGATATTTTGACGCAAGACAGTCCTGGTGGAAAAAGGGGTAAATAGATTGTTGTTATCCTTGAATATGACATTGATATCAAAGTAATCAAGCTTATCAAGGGTCAAGGATTAGCTAAATTGATGGTTGAGTTTAATTTTCATGCTTTGGATATTAATTTTTTAGCTGCAGTTGATGAAGAATAAGAGAAAGTGACTCCACAAGTTAAAGAGGTTTTATCAACCTCTCCCAGGTATGCAGACCATATTTATGTTTTATATCACTTACAAGCTCCTCCTGGTTTACCCAAAACTAAAGATATATTTTTGAAACTCAAAGCTATGAAGTGTTTTATTTTAAATGGCAATTTGTATTGGAAAGATGTTGGAGGGATTCTACTAAATTGTTTGTTGAAAGATGAGGCTGATAACGCTTTGCAAGAATTTCATGAAGGAGATTGTGGTGGAAATTTGAACTGGAAGACCACTTCCAATATAATTCTAAGAATTTTTTTATACTTACCAACTTTATTTGCAAATGTCCACAAGAAAGTGACCTCTTGTCATAAATGTCAAATCTTTGAAGGCAAAAGGAAACTTCTTCCTTTACCCTTCAAACCAATTTCAATTGAATCTCCATTTCAACAATGGGGTTTGGATTTCATTGGAGAAATACATCCCCCATCATTAGGCCAGCACAATTGGATTCTCACAACCACTGATTGTTTCACCAAATGGATTGAAGTTGTACCCACCAGGCAAGCCACTGATGTCGTGATCACTAAGTTTTTGGAAACTAGCATTCTTTCTAGATCTGGATGTCACAGGAAAATTATCAGTGACAATGCAGTAGCATTCAAATCAAATAATATGATAGATTTCTGCAACAAATATCATATCATCTTAGGACACTCTACTTCCTATCACCCCAAGGGGAATGGATTAGCAGAGTCTTCAAACAAGAGTCTGGTCAACATCATCAAGAAGTTGTTACAGGACAATAAAAATTCATGGCACAACAAGTTGGTAAATTCACTATGGGCAGACAAAATTACTACAAAGAGATCAGTTGGCATGTCCCCATACCAGTTGGTCTATGGAATGAATGTTGTCTTTACCACTTCTTTAGGTGTCCTTGTCATGAAATTACTGCAGGAAGTACAAGTAGAACCAAATGACATCCACATGAGAATTAATCAGACTATACAATTACAACATTCCAGAGAAGAGGTCTACAACCAAACTCAAGTGATTCAGGAAAATATCAAAAAGATCTATGACAAAAGGACCAAGGCTGATGACTTCCAGATAGGAGACAAAGTACTGAAATGGGACTCAAGGAACGAGGAAAAGGGAAAGCATGGGAAAATTGAGAATCTATGGAAAGGTCCACTCACAATACATGCCTAGAGAGGAAACAATGCATTTTTTATCAAGGATATCGATGGAGCAGACCTGCCAGGAGGACTTGTCAATGGAAGGATGCTCAATCACTATGTTTCACACGAATGAAAGTTTTTCTCACTCATTTCATTGTAAATACCATTTTAATTTTTCTATCATGAGTGGGTGACTTTTATAAGTGGTTGAATCCCGAAGAGAAGGCCCTAATCCCCTAATCAGTTGTCACTATATTTACATTTACAATAAAACTAATCAAAAAGAAGAAAGTAATGGAGAAGAGGATTCAAGGCAACAGGTAGCTAGTTCTTGGAACCTCACAAGGAGAAACAAATCCCCAAGTGGAGCCAATGTTATAACGTTATATTTCATAGTATCACCTGGTGATTGAAATTTCTTCCTCTAGTCATATTTCATTGTAAATAATATTTTATTCTGCAAATGATTTACAAAAAGAAAAGAAAAAGAAAAAGAAAATAAAAGAAAAGGATTAAAAGAGAAAAAATGAAAAGAGTGTATACAAAATAATAAAAGACAAAAAAAAAAGAAAGAGAAAAATATAAAACCCCATCAAAATTAAATTTAGTTTGAATCATACTGTATAATCATGATCAAACTTGTTGAATTTATGTCGATATTTTAGAGAACAAGTTTGGTAAATTTGTTTAATCTTGGCCAAATTAGCTAGGTTAGAGTAGTAATTAATCCAACTGTCTAATCTAGATTAATATGTTAGATGACTAGGTTAGGAGATAGGTTAGTGATTTTGTTTTCAATAAAAGTTGAAAAGGGATGTCAAAATACCCTTTGATTGATTAAATTTGATTATGTAGCCTTAGGAAAATAAGACCATGGTGTAAAAGGGAAAAATTGAGCTTAGTGCTATCCAACACATATTTTTATCCTATGTTTAGTAGTGGAAAAGACATTTTGTCATATAGCGACTAATTTCCACACAATTTGTCATCGACGACATCCATCTTTGTTGATATAGATGCTCCTCAATGCATTTCATACCCCCCCGACCTTTCTTCCTTTAACAGTGGGAAGGAGGGTGTTATACATTGTTTCCCCCCATGTAGGTCTCACCTAACATGGAGCTCTCACAACATTTTAGACCCCCGCCCCCCTGAAATTATCTTACCACCTACCCCCCCCTCCAAAATCCCTCCAAACCACTACCCAAAACCACTCACCTCACTTCGCCACTGTACCCTACTTCCACCTGCCATATGTCCAATCCTACATATTCGTTACCTAATAAAATCACTTCCTGTGACCGTTTACCTCCCCATCACCACCCCATGCCATAATAGACACCTCCACACATTGTAAAACCTTGATTCAGCACTCTGCAGTGCCATTTTCTAATGCAGACACTATGGACCCTATGCCAAAACAAGCTGTCAAGCCAACTACCACAATCACTCACTGTCAACAGGTGCATTTTCTCCAGGTAATAATAGTCTGCCATTAATGTTCTTTAAGCTCTTTCAATCATGGCCCCCAAGGCCAAATCTGATGATACGTCCAAGAACCAGATACTTCCTCCTCCTATCGATGTGTACCATATACCTGTGGCGGATAAGGACTATAAAATCATAGAGCCCAGGTGTGAATTTGACTTCTTCGAGTTGCACTCTTGGCAAAAGACATCTTCCTGGATTAGAGAGATGAAATTGGACTTTGGGATTCCAATTTACCTCTGTATATGTTCCCTCAAACCCACCATTTCCTTGAATTCTCCCTCAAATTCCAAGCTTGCTATTCACCCAGCCAAAGCGCCATTGTTTCTTCCTTTGGTGAAACCCTGTTCACAATTTCCTATGAATCCATTGACTATATGCTGCAAATCCAAAAAAATTACTCTGTGATCCCATTTTCCATTAAATCCCTAAACAACTTGTACCAGAAGCTCAACTTTCCCCAATAAACCCAAATTTTTGAGAATTTTCTACTAGAAGATGCCCAATTGCCCAATAAAATTCCCCCTTATTCATCCTCCATATTCATTGTCAAGGCCAACCAGATCATTTCCATTCTTTGTTACATGTTAGGTTATTTATCAGATGAATGGGTAGATGAGCCTATTTTAGGCTTTCTATCTATCTTTTCCACAGAATAAAGAGTCACAATTAAATTTAATTTTAGTCAATTCATGGTTGATAACATTCATGATCATCTTTTTAGGTTTCCAACTGAAGGAATGTTCAGATATTCCTCAGTCCTAGTTTATATGTTCTTGTTTTTTCAGTCAGACAGGTTTCCATGTGCATTTTCAAAATTGAGCTAGGAAGGAAACCCATAGTCAGTGACCTCATGGATCTCATTGGTGAGGAAAAATTCAGCAAAGTACAGTTTCAAGGATTTCATAGACCAATTTTACCACCCAGTGGTTTTCATGTTGAACAACAACACAGATCCAAGGATCAATGACTAAATTCAGAGAATCCTTCACCTCTATGATCTAGCCAATACATGGGAATGGTATTTATACCAAAACCACATAGAGATAAGAGTGTATGCGTGTGATCTCCCACCTTACATATTGCCCAAATACGTCCCTGTGAGGATTTTTTCACTAGAATACATAAGGGAGATGGTGAACTCATATGACATCCACTTCATTGAAGCAAAGAAGAAACAACAACTCAGAATCAAGACTCAAATTGACCCTTTCATTTGCAACAACAAATCAGCTAGAGAAGAAGAAGACAACCTCTTGAAATAGATGAGGTTTAGTCAGATTTCCGCTTGGTATTATGACCCATTTGGTGTCATCTCAGATATGAGATCCAAACAAAGGAGCACTCCTTATTCTCACATACAGATGCCAGAAGTGGAAAAGTATATGAACCAAACAAAATGGTAGGAGAACACATTGATAGAAACAAAAGAAAAACATGCCCCTATCATTACTTCACATACCAACACACCTAAGAAAACAAAGAAGAGAGAAAGAAAGGAGGTTTCTCCTTCAGTCAAATAGGTATCAACTGAGGAATTCCAAGTTTACAGAAAGAGGGCCAAGACTAGTCGTGCACCAGATTTGCTCAAGAAAGGAGAAATACAGTCCACCATAGTGATGGAGGGACCACACTCTTGATACTTCTCAGATAGTCAATTCATAGTGTCTACATCATCAAAAACATATCAAAGACAAACATACAATACTTTGATAGCTGAATCATCTCATGAGCAAACAGAGTCAAATATTTTTGACAAGTACAAGAAGATCAAGTAAAGAAATGAGCTCCTCAACAACAACACCTATGATCAATTTTCGAAGCAAACCTCCACTGCTCACAACACATGATTTTGTCATCCTTTGATATAGAGAGAGAAAGAATGAAAATGGAATTCCTTAAAGAATAAGTTCCTCATCCCAAAACAGTTGCAAACTACAAGAAGACTGCCTTTGAGTTTGATGTAAAGGATGTCCATCCAGTGGACCAGATGGATATGCATAGGCAGACATGAGAGGTGATATTCTCCACCTTGAAAAACAACTCAATGACTACTTCAAAGTTGTAGGTGTCCCTGAACAACATTCAATCCCAATTGAAGCTAGAGAAAATCTCTTCTTTGGCCAAGGACAACAAAATCAAAGAATTAAAATAATTGGTGATGAATATTGGGTATGACCCAACAAATGTCAAGGAAAAAGAGGATTTATTGAAGAAGAAGAATGTTGATATAGAATGTCTGAGAAAGCAGCTGAATCTTCCAGCTACATAAGATTCGTAAGCCAAAGAAGTGGCTGAGACTGAAGGCCACAAAGAAAAAATGCTAAAGCTTATCCTGGAACAGAATGCATAGATAAGGTAAATGGAAGCATAAATGGATAAACTGATAAAGGAAAAGGAACAAAATGTGTAGATAGCCATGATCCCACTGGAGGTAGTCCCTCTGACAAGAATTAGAACAACACAAGCATCTACATCAACATAAATTCTAGTACAATTTTTAGATGCCTCTGAAAAACTTGTATAATCCATGGAAGACATGTCCATCCAAGGAGAAGAGATAAGGAACCTACATGAATAGGTAAATAATTTGTAGGAATTTAAGTCAATGTTCCAATCCAGTCACCAAGCTTAGTCAACAATTAAAACAACTACAGAAAGAGACTGTCATGGAAAAAACCTTAGCCCAAGCTAAGGAAAATATTTGGGTAGATATGAGAAAGTCAATTTCAGAAACCTGGCCATCCATACAGATTGTCTTTGAACAACATGAGTTAGTACAGAAGGCCATAGGAGAAATTGTGATCATTAAGGAAGAGTTAGGAGAAAGACCCACAGAGGCCAGTGAACTTATCCTATTTCTAAACTCCAAGAACAAGTAGGAGTTAGAACAAATAGAAATTGAGGACAGAAAAAATACCATCCTTGAGATCAAGAAGGTCCTAACCAAGAAAGGATTGATGTTGCAGCTATAAAAAAAGGCCCAAGTGATGGAAATACTTGTGCATAGATTTTTCAGTAAGTTTGAAGTGTTGCATAATAAAGGTATTCTTGGATTATTAGTACTCAATGACAAGTTGATCACTTTGTCAGATTACAAATAGAAAATCAGTGCAGTGGCAGAGGACAGTTCAAAGTTTTTAGGGATACAGGGAAGCATTATTGGTAAATCTTTCCTAGAGAAACTACAGTTGGACTTGAATATTCAACATGAGATTAAGCATATCTTCATCACTAAGCCTACTTTTGCTAAGTATACCAAAATGGATGAGATATATAGGAAATTACTCAAGATTTAAATCCCAGGTAAAAAGAGGTGTGAAGACCCATGCACTTTACTTGAGTAGAGACAGTTTTGATGTTCTAGTCAACATGGATCAGCCAACCAAAGTCAAAGAGATGAGTCACCAACCACTTCCACCAAATCAACACAAAGGATCTGAGCAAATCAACAAATCCCTATATTTTGTATTCTAGAGATTTAGTTTGTTATATATTCCTCCATAATATCCTAATCATTAATGACAGGATCTGATGTACATAGTTTTATAAATACTTCTCCCTTCGAAGTATTACGGGTTGATTTTTTCACCCAAGAGTTATTATGCAATTTTTCAAAAGATCGACCAATAATAAAAGAGGCTTATTCACAAGATTCTTGTGTCAGATTGTTGGTGATGTCTCTCTCTCTTTGTCAAATGTTTTCTCATTATCTATAATCATTTCATGTATTTTCAATTCTAATCATTAAAAGAAATTCAAAAGAACATATTTTATTTCATATACTCTGTCTCTGGTTTTTTAATGATCTGTATGTTTTCATCTAAAATTGAGAGAATTAATTCTTAACTACTCCTCTATTTAGTGGAATTACCCCTCTTCCCTCTTATTCATTCCATTTAATATAAATAGATCCAACAGTCTTACCACACTTCCCTATGGAGACAACCTTATAAAAATTTGAATCTGATCCTTATCTTTAAGTACAAACCCCATATCCTGATGGAAATTTAAGCATTCTTTCAGCCAATTATTTCAAATAAACAAACAAAATTCAAACTTTCATAACTAGCCCAACATTTAAAACTCAAAAAAATCTAAATCCGATAGAGAGATCCCTCTTTGAAGTTGGAAGGGCTAGATCCTAGCTTCCAAAGTGGTTTGGTAGTTACCTCTGTCAATTTCTTCTACAACCTCTTCAAATTACATAGCGATACCACATGTTGCTCTGCAACCCTAATTTGATGGTATCCACTGCACAAATCCAACTTAGTTAAATAAAAAAACATTCTTTAACTGATCGAGTAATTCACACATGCCCTCTTTGGTTACCATTGCAGGCTTGGTTCCCCCCCCCACACTCTCTTTTGTGCTTCTAGTAACTCTGAGTGACAAGCATTATCTCCTCTGTAAGGCCCTTATTCCTTATGTACATGATTTATAACCTCAGCCCCGTCCCCTTCATAACTTCGATCTTCATTTGTTTCGAGTGCAACTGACTCTTAATCCTACAAACTCCAGATAGACGAAATGGCCCAGACAAAAATCTACATCCCATGCTTCTCCGAAGAACAACAACTGTGATTCACTTCAGGACTCAGGCTTCGAGGGTTCTAAGATTTCCAACCACCTTTTTTCCCTGAAGTGATTTGTAACCATAGCTATAGATCGAATTCCATGTGCCCACCTCAATTGACTGTTGAAATGCGTCCCTTGTTCCTACTTCAAACAAATTCAATTCAACACTCCTCTACTTTTCTTTCTCCTGGAGTGTCAAACCTCTGGAGTAAATATCCAATATCCATGTGTCCCTTCGTTTATCAACAACTCCTTTTGAATCCAACCTTAGGGATTTATGACCTTCATGAATTTGTTCCTCCATTTCCCCTCTCCTTTCTAGAGTACACACTTTCGAATCCCACAATTTGATGATGTGTATCCTTCTCATATCGACGACCACAATCAACTCTTGTAGTTTAGCTTTGGGATTTTTTGTTCCTCCACTCTCTCTTTCCTATGAATCACTCTGCTTCTGAAGCACACGGATCTCCGCCACGTGTCCTTCCCAGATCCAACAGTCCAAGTTTCTTTGGCCTTCTTTGGGACTTCGATGATCCCACTCCTCAAACACCTCAAAAACTCTGAATACACAGAGTGTTGAAGGACTCTAAGACTATCCTCCATGCAAGATTCCCAGATCTCACGGTTTGGAAAGATCCTGATTCCTATGAATGGATCCTACTCATTGGTTGGGGAATTTTCAATGGGCTCCTCCCTACTGAATAATTTTCATCCTCTACCTCTTCTAAGCTTGCTCCTCCTCAAAAATTTAAGCTTCTCATAATGTTTCTTCTTACACACTCCTTGCACCTCTCAAAATGACTTCTTCAACATCTAACCAAAAGTCAACCCTGTGCACACCTTGCAACAGGTTTCTTTCAAATCAACCCCTTTATGGGAAACTATGCACTCCTTGCAATAATTCTTACATGACTCAATTGTTCCTCCTAAAAAATATGATGTTGAGTGTGTTTCTATATATGCACACCTTGCACAATCCTCTGCACTCCTTTGCAAATGAAGCTTCACATTATCTCTCATGAGATTATGAGTCAAAATAGGCTATGTCAATGCATGCCTGGTGGACACTATGCTCTCCTTGCATATATAGCTTCACGTTATCTCTCCTCAGATCATGAATCAAACTAGACTCTATCAATGCACGCCTTGCAAACACTATGCACTCCTTGCATGAGCTCGTAGAAGAGAAACAATTGAAACTTATCTAATCCTTAAATATTCATACATTCAACCATGTAATGCATTCATAACATAAGAAAAAGTAATAATAAAGAATACAATTAAACAAAAATCCTACCATTCATTCATATAGACACAGTAACAACAATCCTCTCTGATCTAGCCAAGACATGGGAATGGTATTTATACCAAAACCACACAGAGATACGTATTGCCCAAATACCTCCCTGTGAGGGGTTTTTCACTAGAGTACATAAGGGAGATGGTGAACTCATATGACATCCACTTCATTGAAGCAAAGAAGAAACAACAACTCAGAATCAAGACTCAAATTGACCCTTTCATTTGCAACAACAGATCAGCTGGAGAAGAAGAAGACAACCTCTTGAAATAGATGAGGTTTAGTCAGAGTTCCACTTGGTCTTATGAACCATTTGGTGTCATCTCAGAGATGAGATCCAAACAAAGGAGTACTCCTTATTCTCACATACAGGCGCCAGAAGTGGAAAAGTATATGAACCAAATAAAATGGTAGGAGAACACATTGATAGAAACAAAAGAAAAACATGCCCCTATCATTACTTCACATACAAAAACACCTAAGAAAACAAAGAAGAGAGAAAGAAAGGAGGTTTCTCCTTCAGTCAAATAGGTTTCAACTGAGGAATTCCAAGTTTACAGAAAGAGGGCCAAGACCAGTCATGCACAAGATTTGCTCAAGAAAGGAGAAATTCAGTCCAACATAGTCATGGAGGGACCACACTCTTGATCCTTCTCAGATATTCAATTCATAGTGTCTACATCATCAAAAACATATCAAATACAAAGATACAATACTCTGACAGTTAAATCATCTCATGAGCAAACGGAGTCAAATATTGTTAACAAGTACAAGCAAATCAAGCAAAGAAATGAGCTCCTCAACAACAACACCTATGCTCAGTTTTGGAAGCAAACCTCCACTGCTCACAACACATGATTTTTTCATCCTTTGATATAGAGAGAGAAAGAATGAAAATGGAATTCCTTAAAGAACAAGTTCCTCATCCCAAAACAGTTGCAGACTACAAGAAGACTGCCTTTGAGTTTGATGTAAAGGATGTCCATCCAGTGGACTAGATGGATATGCATAGGAAGACATGAGAGATGATATTCTCCACCTTGAAAAACAAATCAATGACTACTTCAAAGTTGTAGGTGTCCCTGAACAACATTCAATCCCAATTGAAGCTGGAGAAAATCTCTTCTTTGGCCAAGGACAACAAAATCAAATCATTAAAAGAATTGGTGCTAAAGATTGGGTATCACCGAACAAATGTCAAGGCAAAAGAGGATTTATTGAAGAAGAAAAATGTTGATATAGAATCTCTGAGAAAGCAGTTGAATCTTCCAGCTACATAAGATTCATAAGCCAAAGAAGTGGCTGAGACTGAAGGCCACAAAGAAAAAATGATAAAGCTTATCCTGGAACAGAATGCATAGATAAGATAAATGGAAGCATAAATGGATAAACTGATAAAGGAAAAGGAACAGAATGTGTAGATGGCCATGATCCCACTAGAGGTAGTCCCTCTGACAAGAATTACAACAACACAAGCATCTACATCAACAGAAATTCCAGTACAATTTTCAGATGCCTCTGAAAAACTTGTATAATCCATGGAAGACATGTCCATCCAAGTTGAAGAGATAACGAAACTACATGAATAGGTAAATAATTTGCAGGAATTTAAGTCAATGTTCCAATCCAGTCACCAAGCTTAGTCAACAATTAAAAAAACTACAGAAAGAGACTGTCATGGAAAAAATCTTAGCCCAAGCTAAGGAAAATATTTGGGTAGATATGAGAAAGTCAATTTCAGAAACCTGGCCATCCATACAGATTGTCTTTGAACAAAATGAGTTAGTACAGAAGGCCATAGGAGAAATTGTGATCATTAAGGAAGAGTTAGGAGAAAGACCCACAGAGGCCTGTGAACCTATCTTATTTATAAAATCCAAGAACAAGTAGGAGTTAGAACAACTAGAAATTAAGGACAGAACAAATGCCATCCTTGAGATCAAGAAGGTCCTAACCAAGAAAGGATTGATGTTGCATCTACTAAAAAAGGCCCAAGTGATGGACATACTTGTGCATAGATTTTTCAGTAAGTTTGAAGTGTTACATAATAAAGGTATTCTTGGATTATTAGTACTCAATGACAAGTTGATCACTTTGTCATATTACAAATAGAAAATCAGTGCAGTGGCAGAGGACAGTTCAAAGTTTTTAGGGATACAGGGAAGCATTATTGGTAAATCTTTCCTAGAGAAATTACAGTTGGACTTGAATATTCAACATGAGATTAAGCATATCTTCATCACTAAGCCTACTTATGCTAAGTATACTGAAATGGATGAGATATATAGGAAATTACTCAAGATTTCCATCCCAGGTAAAAAGAGGTGTGAAGACCCATGCACATTACTTGAGTAGAGACAATTTTGATGTTCTAGTCAACATGGATCAGCCAGCCAAATTCAAAGAGATGAGTCACCAACCACTTCCACCAAATCAACACAAAGGATCCGAGCAAATCAACAAATCCCTATATTTTGTATTCTAGAGATTTAGTTTGTTATATATTCCTCCATAATATCCTAATCATTAATGACAAGATCTGATGTACATAGTTTTATAAATACTTCTCCCTTCGAAGTATTATGAGTTGATTTTTTCACCCAAGAGTTATTATACAATTTTTCAAAAGATCGACCAATAATAAAAGAGGCTTATTCACAGGATTCTTGTGTCAGATTGTTGGTGATGTCTTTGTCTCTTTGTCATATGTTTTCTCATTCTCTATAATCATTTCGTGTATTTTCAATTCTAATCATTAAAATAAATTCAAAAGAACATATTTATTTCATATACTCTGTCTCTGGTTTTTTAATGATCTGTATGTTTTCATCTAAAATTGACTGAATTAATTCTTAACTGCTCCTCTATTTAGTGGAATTATCCCTTTTTCCATCTTTTTCATTCCATTTAATATAAATAGATCCAACAGTCTTACTACACTTCCCTGTGGAGACAACCTTATAAAAATCTGAATTTGATCCTTATCTTTAAGTACAAACCCCATATCCCAATGGAAATTTAAGCATTCTTTCAGCAAATTATTTCAAGTAAACAAACAAAATTCGAACTTTCATAACTATCCCAACATTTAAAACTCAAAACAATCTAAATATGAAAGAGAGATCCCTCTCTGAAGTTGGAAGGGCTAGATCCCAGCTTCCAAAGTGGTTTGGTAGTTACATCTGTCAATTTCTTCTACAACCTCTTGAAATTACATAGCAATACCACATGTTGCTCTGCAACCCTGATTTGATGGTATCCACTATGCAAATACAACTTAGTTAAATAAGAAAACATTCTTTAACTGATCAAGTAATTCACACAGGCCCTCTTTGGTTACCAACGCAGGCTTGGTTCCCCCCCACACACTCTCTTTTGTGCTTCTAGTAACTCTAAGTGACGAGCACTATCTCCTCTGCAAGGCCCTTATTCCTTATGTAAATGGTTTATAACCTCAGCCCCATCCCCTTCATAACTTCGAGCTTCATTTGTTTTGAGTGCAACTGACTCTTAATCCTTCAAACTCCAGACAGACGAAATTCCCCAGACAAAAATCTACGGCCCATGCTTCTCTGAGAAACAACAACTGTGATTCAATTCAGGACGCGGGCTTTGGGGGTTCCAAGATTTCCAACCACCTTTTTTCCCTAAAGTGATTTGTAACCAGAGCTATAGATCTAGTGCCATGTGCTCACCTCAATTGACGGTTGAAATCCATCCCTTGTTCCTTCTTCAGACGAATTCAATTCAACGCTCCTCTACTTTTCTTTCTCCTGGAGTGTCAAACCTCTGGAGTAAATATTCAATCTCCATGTGTCCCTTCATTTATCAATGAGTCCTTTTGACTCCGACCTTAGGGATTTATGACCTTCATGAATTTGTTCCTCCTTTTCCCCTCTCCTTTCTAGAGTACACACTTTCGGATCCCACAATTTGATGATGTGTATCCTTCTCATATCGACAACCACGATCGACTCTTGTAGTTTAGCTTTGGGAGTTTTTGTTCCTCCACTCTCTCTTTCCTATGAATCACTCTTCTTCTGAAGCACACGGATCTCCGCCATGTGTCCTTCCCAGATCCAACAGTCCAAGTTTCTTTGTCCTTCTTTGGGACTTTGATGATCCCACTCCTCAAACACCTCCAAAACTTTGAATACACGGAGTGTCGAAGGACTCTAAGACTATCGTCTGTGCAAAATTCCCAGATCTCACGGTTTGGAAAGATCCTGATTCCTATGAATGGATCCTGCTCGTTGGTTGGGGAATTTTCAATGGGCTCCTCCCTATTGAATAATTTCCATCTGCTACCTCTTCTATGCTTGTTCCTCCTAAAAAATTGAAGCTTCTCATAATGTTTCTTCTTACACACTCCTTGCACCTCTCAAAATGACTTCTTCAACATAACCAAAAGTCAACCCTACGCACACCTTGCAACAGGTTTCTTTCAACTCAACCCCTTTATGGGTGACTATGCACTCCTTGCAATAGTTCTTACATGACTCAATTGTTCCTCCTAAAAAATATGATGTTGAGTGTGTTTCTATATACGCACACCTTGCACGATCCTCTACACTCCTTTGCAAATGAAGCTTCATATTATCTCTCATGAGCTTCTGAGTCAAAATAGACTATGTCAACACACGCCTGGTGGACACTATGCACTCCTTTCATATATAGATTCACGTTATCTCTCCTGAGATCCTGAATCAAACTAGACTCTATCAATGCACGCCTTGCAGACACTATGCACTCCTTGCATGAGCTCGTAGAAGAGAAACAATTGAAACTTATCTAATCCTTAAATATTCATACATTCAACCATGTAATGCATTCATAACATAAGAAAAAGTAATAATAAAGAATACAATTAAACAGAAAGCCTACCA
>ML778143.1:582353-605868 GCA_009831015.1 Picea engelmannii | reverse complement strand
TGTGTGTAATGTCGTAAATCCTTTGACATATATGAAAATAACTCCAAAAATCTCCCCCTTTTTCATTGATGGTAATATTGCAACGAAACACATAGTCCACCATGCATAGAAAGAATTTCCCCCCTATCTATAACTCTCCTAGAAATAGAATGAAATCTACCCCTGTCTGCAACTATCTCCATTTGAAATCAATCCTCAGTTGACCACTTCCAAGGAAATCATCATTAAGTAATAGGAATGATGCACTACTGTAAAAATTATGATATACAATGATATGATGTCCTCAAACATATGATCAAATGATTCCAAAACCATCCATCAATCCAACAACAATCTATCTTGGTAGTCAGTACTAGTCCACAATTTTGTCTTTCATGTCTTTTCTGCAAAAATTTGAAAGAATCATTGACATTCCATCGATTTTTATTGTGAGGATGATGATAGGGAGTTTTTTTTGTGTTGGTTGATCAGAGGAAGTAGGCTCAGGGTCAAGTTCACTTACATGAATAGAAAAACCTGGCATATCAGCAATAATGTCATATGTAACAACATGTTCAAATTTTGGCATGTGAGGAATAGACAACTCATCAATCTATTTGGGAAAATAAAAAATAATTTGTTCTTCTAGCAAAATAGTCTAAACTCCTCCTACAACAAACAAAACTTCCCAGGTTGTAGAAACACCAGTTGTAGGTAGGGAGGAAACAACAACATCATATCCAAGACTTGTCTTAATGAATGGAGACCTTTGAAAATTGATGATATTATCTAATGTTTCAATACTCTTTTAAAACTTCAAGATTCTATTCAACTTAATAGTTTTTTTCTTCAGTTCCTTTCTTAAGAAAACAATTTCAGATTCTATCTCTCCGCAATATTCTTCCTTTTTCTTTAGTCGGATTCTCACAGCTTATTCCATCCTTATTGATTCTTATAATTGAACCTTTAGGTTCATGATAGTATTTTCTATTTATTCAAGGCTTCCTGACAATTTGGATTTTGAATCACGATCATCTTCTTTATAGTTTTGCAGCTGCTCCTTTTGTTTCAATTTTTTTTCCTAATCTTCTTTATTTCACTTAAGGCACACATGAGTTCTTCTTCAAGATCTACTTCCTCATATGTTTTGGCATTTTCCTCTTCTTCTGAAACCATCATTTATTTCTCTTTGTCTTCATCAATATTTGTTTCAATTTCCATAAGGAGAATTGTTTCTCCATCACTATAGAAACTGCTTGCACTACCTTCTTCAGACGAATCACTAACCCTTTTTCAGTGGATACTCTTCTTCTACTTATAGGAATTATTCTTCTTTTCATTTTTGTCTTGTTTGTGATTATTTTTGTGTTGATGATGTTTTCTCCCTTTCTTTACGTTATGGTATTCTTCATCATCACCACTTTCATGTTTTTCATATGGACACTTATTAGAAAAATGTTCTACGTTTCCAAAATTAAAAAACTTAAAGGGAAACTTAAATTTGTATTTGCCAAATCCCTTTTTGAGTTTTCTCACAAAATGTGCTTCCTATGCATCTGATTCATTGTCAAAGTTATTTATTTATCCATACTCTTTTTTCTTTGTCTTCTTTGAGGCTTTGAAGGATGCTTCTTTCTTTGATGGATTTTGTTGGCATGTTTTGCAGGAGAGAGTGTGCTTGTCATTGATGGAAAGAACAGAAGGCGGAGTAGAAGGAAGAAAAAGATCTAAAGAGTTAATGAATGAAGATCAAAAGCTCAGAAGAGATGGCATAATAAAACTCATATCAAATCAAGACCGTTGGATCTGCAAGCCAGATCAACAACAGGGATGAATTGCAGGGAGAGAAAGATAAATTAAACTACTCGCCAGTTACAATCCCACAATCTGTCTAGATCATCAGATATCATATATTCAAATATCTATGACTCTGGTTGATCCAACAAACAATGAATTTAAGTCAGATTAAATAGTGACCGTTGGATGCGCAATCGCCAAATCTATGACAGGGATGAATTGCATATATTGAAAGGAGAATTAAACATCACGCTTGTTCCAATCCTGTAATTAGTTAGGACTGTCTAAATTATAGCTTCTAAGATCAACGATTGTGGTTGACTCTCTGATAGCACACATCTTCCCATTGCGGAGTTTAGGTGATGAGTTAAATCACTCACAAGATGTAGTTCTACAATCATCATCGACTATTGATTTGCTTCAAGAATCTTCACAACCGTTAGATCAATTTTTAGTGGAAGGACTGGATAAGAAGTGCAAAAAGGTTGAAAATTTGATTATGTGAATTATCGTCAGCTGTCAGATCACTCTCGAGTGGAAGGATAGGATAAGATAGCAAATATACATCACAGAAAGATCATGTTGTCGATCTAAGACCCTGATCAACGAACAACATCCGATTCGAGTATAAAGTTGTGAGGAGGTTACACTCTAGAATGTTTGAGATGTGAAATACCCGAAGATCAAAAATAAAAAAGGAATAATGACCATAATATTTGGAGGACAAACAAGGACCGTTGGATTAGGGCTATTGGTCAACAAACCACATCAGGAAAAGGGCATATGACAGACCACATTAGCAAGTCCATGTCCACAGACCACGTTAGTATACCACGTCAGAAAATACACATGGAATCATCAGATGATGATAATCATCAAGAGGCTTGTGTCATGTCAACAACTGACATAAGCAAGTTACGTCACTCTGGGAGAATTGCTTCGGGATTTTCAAATGTCAAAATTCACAAATTCCTGAAGAACGAAGATTCGAAGTCCCTCTCATTCGTCGATATAAGATACTATCCTAATCATTAGATCAAGGACATGAGCATGTGTCACATCAGGAGAGCTACGTCGACATCAACAAGAAAATGTGACAGACCACGTCAGCAGTCTACGTCAGCAAGGACACATGGCACAGTAAGAGAATGACAAGTGTTAAGTTGAAATCAACATTTCAGGTATGTGCAAATCACAAATCTGAGTGACAAGTGGCAACTTCTCGGCTCCTGACATGTCATCAAGTGACACAAGAGTTACGTCACTCTGGGAGTTTTACCACCAGTACTCACCCAAAGACCCGAAGTCTCGAATGATGAAGACTCAAAGTGGACATGAGACGTTCGATCTGAAGATCACTTCAGGATCAATCTCATCTATCGATCTACTATAGTGGAAGGATAGTGTAAGTGAAAATGTTAACCGACAGCAAGTGTTATCCACCGTTAAATGACTAACTCAATAGGTGATCACTCCAGAGGAAAGAATGGGTTGAGATTTGAAATATCTGAAGTCCGAAGACCCGAGGAGATCTCGACCATTAATCTGAGAGGGAAACATGTCAGAGGCTTGTGAGCTCCGGAATATTGACGTACGTAGGAAAGAAAGGGTCAAGACTCAAAATCTCTGAAGTCTGAAGACCCGAAGGAGATCTTGATCGTCGATCTGATGTTAGGTGTACTATCAACCATTGATTACAATACAGTGGAAGGATAGTGTAAGCATAATAGATAAAGTCGTGGAGTAAAAGGTGGCCATATATCTCATTGTTTGATTAAGTCTTGTCCATTGGATTAAGCAATGAAGGATGATTGTAAGGATTAACGCTAACCAATGATTTTGTTCTTAGATGTAATGTGAACCATCTGATCTATTTGGTAATTTTTATTAGAAAGTCCAAAAGTTCTGAAGGGAAAAGTGTCGAAGTTACGACAGTCGTCCATTTCAGGAGAATGAATCATGGTCGTTGAATTGATAAGTGTTCAAGAACTCGTTAAGCCCAGGAGTATGGTCACTGCCAGTGATCACGTCAAGGAAGGGGCTTAGAAGCCAAAGAATCCATAATTGACTTGTTGTAACTGACATAGAAGATGAAGAGTTTCGACTGCTAGAGAAGCTAAGGAATACCAACATAACGCTCATTGATGATGAAAACATGGTGCTAACCACCATAGATGACTAGGAGTTGCAATGATGATCAGGTAGAGGACTAGACGTGAGAAAAATATGAAGGACAGAGAAGTGAGGTTTGTCTACTGCTTAGCTATGCAGTTGTGAGGAAGCGATGCAGTGAACAATCTGAAGGGAAGAAAAGTTACATAGTGAAGAGAATGTAGAGGCATAGTGCATAGAAGAGAGATGTCTCACAGAGCATAAAAGGCAGGAGAACAGAAAGAGAAAGGTATGCAAGAAGAAAGACACTGATGCAAGAAGATAAGAATGGTGTAGTAGAACAATGATGAGACTGGTAAGCCATTGATAAATATTGTATCACTGTGACAAATTTAAGAAAAGAAAAGATTTATATTTCAGAGTGGTAGGGGGGTGTTAGGGAGGATTTTTGTCCTCAGAGTTTCAAGTAGGTGCTTGAACACAGAGAGTTGTAGCTTCCATCTGGTTGCAGCCAGAAAAACTAAGGTGGTAGGGTGGTGCAAGGGAGAACTATTGTTCTCTTTTATACAGGTTGGTGCTTGTGTGACTGGAAGTTAGTACTTCCATCTAGTTGGTTTTGGAACACTCAAGGAGTTGGTGTTTCATTCTAGTGGGTGCTAGAGAAACCATAGAGTTGGTGCTCTCAGCAAGTTGTTGCTTGTAAAACAAAGGTTGTATCCTCAGGAGGGTGTTGGATCTCATAAGAATGATAATGTACATAAAATAAAGATTACTTATCATATCAAGAAAATGAGGTTTTTCACTTTATGGGTTTCCTCATGAAATATATGTCTTTGTATATTTCATGTGTGTGATTGATGTTGAATATTCTATTTCTTACCTCCCTGCATTATTTTGATCATCATTGAGTGTTTTGTAAAGAGTTTAAAATAGGTATAATTTTTTAAGCATAGTAGCAACTGATTCAACACCCCCCCCCCCTCAGTTGTCCAACAATTGGTATCAGAGTAGATTCATATTATTTAAAGAAAGATTAGTAACCTTAAAAATGTCAAGTCATGAAGGAACTTCAACCAATAAGGCCCCTCTATTCAATGGAACAAACTTTTCCTTTTGGAAAGTTAGGATGAGAACCTACATAATGGATTTACGTGCATATGTCTGGGATGTGGTAGAGACTGGTTATGTAAATCTAGTTGTACTAGATAATAAGGATGACAAGCTAGAATTTAGCTTCAACGCTAATGCTATGAATGTTATTTTGAGTGGGCTTGCAGAAGAAGAATTTGTAAAAGTCATGCACTTAGAAACTGCCAAAGACATGTGGGACAAAATCGTTAGTAGTTATGAAGGTAATGAGAAGATAAAGGATTCCAAGATTCGAACCTGTAAAGTACAGTTCAAATATCTACATATGAAAGAAGATGAAACTATTGGGAAGTATTTTATGAGAGTTGAAGAACTAGTAAATGCAATGAAAGTTCTTCGTGAAAAAATTGAGGAATCCTCTTTAGTTCAAAATTTTGAGATCTCTGCTAGATAGGTTCAACCCAAAGGTCTCTACTATAGAAGAGCTTAATGATCTAAAATATTTATCTTTTGATCGATTTCTAGGAAAGTTGACTACATATGAAATGATAATAGGTAAAGATAAATCCACCACTAGAGAAACTTCTTTTAAAGAAGATAAGAATGAGAATACTAAGAAAGGACCAGGAAAGTATCAAGGCAAGTTTCTCTTCAAGTATTTTAACTGTGGAAATATAGGTCACTTTGCATCTAAGTGTCCACACAAGAAGCAGGATCATAATTCTGAAGGTGAAAAGAAGTACAAACCCAAGAGATTTGGTAAAAAGAAAAGTTTATGTGTAAACAATTATGACTCTTCGGAAGACACAAATAGTGACTCTTCCTATGAAGATAAGGTTAATGAATTTGTGCTTATGGCCAAAGAGGATTATGATAATAAAAACACAGGAAGTGATGTTAATGATGAAGAAGATGTGGTTGATATGGAAGGTAAACTAATCAATTCTTTAGAAGAGATTGACAGACTCAGACTCAAGAAGAGAAAACAAAAATAGTTGTTGATACAGTTTGAAAAGAATGGTAAAAAACCTAATGAAGAATTTTCCCTGCTAAAAGTGGATTTAGAAGAGGCAAAGAAGATAGAGGACATTCTGAAATAACAGTTATCAGAAAAGAAGGCAATATGTGAAGCCTTGGAAGAAGAGGTAGTAAAAACCAAAAAAGAGATGGAGAAGTTTAAATCATTGTATCTCCAAAATATTCTAAGCATTAAATCCTCAACATAACTAAATGACATTCTAAACAAACAAAGATCTCCTTTGTTGATGATTGGTTTAGGCTATGTAAGTGGTTCAAGCAACAAACAGACAAAAAACATAGAGACAGTAAAGATGATCAAGTTCCAAATCAATAGACAATCACACCATGTGAGTACTCTGTCACCAAAAGCTAATAAATATAAGATGATCCGTGATTAAAAAACACAGATATCAGAAGATGGAGAAACAAATACCAAGAACAAGGTCATCCTTCAGGTACCAAAATTTCTTTCATGGTTATTGCTTTTACTGATCTAATTTTGGTCATAAGATTGCAAATTGTCAAATTAAGTTTAGATACATGCAACTAAGAAGATCAAGAAATAAACAATCTTTGCAACATAGAACTAAATAGTCGATGAATATACAAAGTTGTACTAATCACTTTGACCTATTGAACAATGAGATTGAATTCTATAATTTTCATAACTTCGGCCACAAAGATGCAAACTACCATCTGAAGAATTACAAAACAGACACAAAGATAAAACCCTTAGCTAAAAATGTCAGCACATGGAAAAAGAAAGATAGTGAAAATTATGGTCTAGTACTTTTAGCTAAAAAACAAAAACACCCCTAGTATATAGGCAGTGGATGTTCCAAGCATATGACTAGAGACAAGGATAAGTTTATGTCATTAAGTAAATGAAAAAAAAGAAATGTGACCTTTGGAAATGATGAACCAGGTAAAATCAAGGGTAAAGGGATGGTGAGTTTAAGTAATGGAAAAGGAAAAGCCCACGTTTTCCTACTTGTAGATGGGATAAAACATAATTTTCTCAGTGTAAGTCAAATGTGTGATAGAGGATGTGTAGTGGTGTTCACTTCCAAAGATTGTAAGATAAAATCTATAAATTTAGGACAAGTGGTGGCTAAAGGCATAAGGACATATAATAATGTATATGTGCTGAAAGAAGATAGAGAAGAGTGTCATATAAGAAAACATGATGAGAGCTGATTATGGAATAGGAGACTTGGACATCTAAACTTTGACCACTTAATCAAGCTCAAAAATCTTGAGACAGTAAAAGATCTTCAAGAATATCAAAGCCACAAGATTATGTGTGTAAAACCTGCCAAGTAGGAAAGCTAACCAGGACACAGTTTTAATCCAAGAACTCCACTTCAACAGAAAAACCACTCCAATTAGTTCATATGGATCTATATGGACCATCAAGACAAGAAGGCACATGGAAGGAAAACTACTTCATGTTGATCATTGATGATTACTCCAGAATCACTTGGGTTTCTTTTCTCAAAGAAAAAGTTGAAGCATTTGAGAAATTTAAAATATTTAAGGCTTCAACTGAGAATCAAGTAGGTAACACATTAAAGGTTGTAAGATCAGATGGAGGAGGAGAATTTGTGTCGATTGATTTCAAGGAATTCTGTGATAAACATGGAATCAAAAGAGAATACACAATCCCAGGAACTCCACAAAAAAATGGAGTATTTGAGAGGAAAAATAGAATAGTTCAACAAATGGCCAGGTCAATGAAGAATGAGAAGAGCATTGGTCAAACCTATTGGGTAGAAGCAATACACACAAAAATACATATTCTTAACAAAGCTCATCTCAGACCACACAGTGACAAGGCACCTTATGAACTGTGGCACGGAAGACCAGCTACAATCAAACACTTCAAAGTCTTTGGGAGTAAGTGCTACATAATGAATAATAATGAAAAACTTGGCAAGTATGATGACAGGGAGGATGAAGGCATATTCTTAGGGTATGTTGCAAAAAGTAAAGGATACATATGCTATAATAAGAGGCTACATAAATTGGTTGATTGTATTGAACTAAAAGTTGATGAAGGAGTCACAGTAAGAGAGGTGAGCAATATTGAATCAACAACATAGGATATAGTTGAAGTTGAAGCTGAACATCTCCAAGAATCAGAACAAGAAGACTCTAAGCCAGATGAAGATACAAATACTCAGGCATACTCAAATCAACAGACAACATCTAATCCTTCCTCCAGAATTACTCAAAAGAATCATCTTGCAAGTCATATAATTGGTGAGAATGACAAAGGTGTACAAACCAGGAGAAGGATAATAAAAAACATTGAGCAATCATATATAGCTTTCATATCCATGGTGGAACCCAAAAACTTCAATGAAGCCCGTGAAGATGCAAATTGGTTAAAATCAATGAATGAGGAATTGGATCAGATTGAGAAGAACAATACTTAGCAGATTGTTCCTAGACCTGTAAATAACAATGTAATTGTCTCCAAATGGGTGTTTAAGAATAAAATAAATGAACAAGGACAAATTGTTAAGAATAAAGCCAGATTGGTCTATAAGGGGTATGCACAAGTTGAAGGAAAAGATTTTGATGAAACTTTTGCACCAGTTGAAAGATTGGAATCCATCATAATGGTTCTAGCCTATGCATGTCATAAGAAATATAAAGTATATCAGATGAATGTTAAGTCATATTTTCTTAATGGAGACCTAGAAGAAAAAGTATACATGGAGAAACCTGAAGGATTTTCACTGACAAATAATCCTAACTATGTAAGTAAGTTGAAAAAGGCATTATATGGACTAAAACAAGCACCATGATCCTGGTATCATAGACTGGACAAATTTCTACAGGACAAAGGGTTCAAGAAAGTTACTATTGACAGTAATATATATATATATAATCTGAAGGTGATGATTTATTAGTTGTTGTGGTTTGTGTAGATGACAGTATCTTTGGATGCAATAATGACCTTTCAATTCAGTGGTTTTCTAATTCAATGTAGACTAAGTTTGAGATGTCCATGATAGGAGAACTGTCATATTTTCTTGGCTTACGAATCAATCAGAGTTTTGCAAGGATATTTATCTCTCAAGAACATAATTCGAAAGATATGTTAAAGAGGTTTCAGATGAAATATTTCTCTCCTTTTAGTACACCTATGGTGGTTGGTTGCAAGCTCAGTTAAGATGATATTTCACCTTATGTTGATCAAATAACATATCGATGAATGATAGGAAGTCTATTGTACATCACAACATCCTGTCATGATATAATGCAGGTTGTTCGAATGGTAGCTCGTTATCAGTCTGCCCCTAAATAAAGTCATTTAGTAGTTTTCAAGAGGATATTCAAATATTTGAAGGGTACAATGACTTATGCCCTTTGGTATCCTAGAAATCATAACTTACAATTAACTGCATATTCAAATGTTGATTAGGCAAACTATTTGGATTAGAGAAAGAGCACCAATGGAGGTGCATTCTTCTTAGGTGATTCATCAGTATCATGACTTAGTAAAAAGAAGGGACCTATCTCATTATCAACTACAGAGGTAGATTACATTGTTGTTGCTACTTGTTGCACTAAGATTTTATGGATGTTACAAACTCTTATAGATTTGAAGGTAACTTATACTGATCCAATTCCACTTCATTGTGATAACACCGGTGCCATTAGTGTCTCAAAGAATCTTGTTCTCCATTCAAAGACAAATCATATCCAAATAAAGTATCATTTTCTCAAAGAGAAGGTTACAAACAAATTTGTTTAGCTAAATTATATTCCTTCTACAAAACAAATTGCAGACATCTTTACTAAATCCCTAGCCAAGACACCTTTTTAATATCTTTATCAGAAGCTGGGTGTCATCCATAATCTCACCTAATTGTTTCCATCATGTTAGGGGGAGTATGTGTTGGTTGAATATTTGATACCTCCGAAAAAGTATTGCAACAGCTCAGGGGGAGCATATTTTCTTTGACATTGATGTCAAAGGGGGAGAAAATGAGTCATCTGGATGCTATAGTTGGAGGGACAAGCAGTCTAGCACTACCTTTGAGGGTTTCCATCAATGCCAAAGGGGGATATTGTTGTCATGTTTTGTAGGAGAGAGTGAACGTACAACTGTTGGTGATAAAATTGAGGTTTCCATGCATGATTTTCCTCCACTAGTCTTATTGAAGTGTAAATGAGTCAAAATTGAAGAGGTAAGGTGCCCTATTTTATAGGAGGTACCCTATTTTGTAGGGAATATTCTTAGGTTGGGGTATTATAATGTATGGATAGCATCCTCAACATTAGACTAGAAAACTTAGCAAAAATAATTACTAGGTGAGTGTGTAATATCTCCAACACTTTCTAGCTCGCCAACATATGTGTCTGGGACATGGCCAAGAAGTCTTGGTTTTGATTGTCTTCATATGAGTTGAGGAACCTCTATGTACCTACCCAATCCTTAAGAATTAATTATGGTGATTTTTTTCACCCACTTGGTCCCAGTTAACAGAGTAGTGGTGCTTACCCACTCAGTCCCAAGGACCAATAGATTTGATTTTTCCATGTCAACTCAGTTTTGAGGACGAATCATGGTGCTTCTATTTTCCTGCATAGTCCCAAGACATAGGTGTGGAGTGTTGTAATGGTTGACCTAAAATAAAAAACAATTACAAAAATTACTAGATAAGCTTCAATAAAATTTAGGAGTAGTGATAGGAAAGGAAATTACCTGTGGTAAATAACTCATCTTACCTGTAACCTATTGAATTGAGGAGCATAGCCATACCTTGATCTTGATCTTGAAAAATGGAACAAAAAATTGGAGGACAACTCTCCAACCAACCATATACCTTGTTACTTTAATCTTCAGTAGCAGGTCACCCTTGAGCCCTCAATCTACTACTCATCCAACCATCTTAATCCTTGTTCTCTCTATAGACCAACCAAAGAGAGATCTCCTTTTATCATACTTTCTTCCTCTTTATATAGAGTCCATATTGTTGGTTGTAGAGCCTTATTATCTTCCTGATTCAGAGGTCTGTGTTTTCACCCGTATATGTACCCCATGAAGAATTTACACTTCGAAAAAATGTACACTCCTCCATGCGGGGGAGTGCAGAGGGGGCTTACCCCCTCTACGGGGTTAGGGGGCTATAGGGGAAAGAGGGCCTCTAGTGGGGGTTTGGGGAAAAAACCCTTGAAGGAAAAATTTCCTTGTAAATGTATATTTTATTTTCATAGTAAATCTAGACCATTTATTATAAGGTCACAGATCTAATAGTATAATTTATGTTAGGTATTTTTGGCCTAGAAGACAACCCTCTTTTATGAGGGAAATGCATTGTGGCTATGCATAGTTGGGAATATTGTATTCTAGGCGAGGAGACTGTGAGAGAAAGAAGAGGAAGTTACAATAGGTTTGTTGTAGGTTGTATCCATTCATTTGTTGGGTAATAATAAAGGAAGGACCTGGAAATTTCTCTGGTGGACATAGCCCACATTGGGTGAACCACGTATATATTTGTCTCTATTGTATTGTGTATCTTCTGTGTCTTATTTCCACATTTTTTTATTTTATTTCTCCACGATCTTTTTTTTAAAACATCTGGTATTAGAGAGAAATGTAACTCATAGGAAAAGAGGGTTCATGGTTCAAGTGTTAGCAATGGCGGAAGATGGAAAGTTTAGGGTTGAGAAATTTAACTACCTGAACTACCTGTTATGGAAGATGAATATGGAAGATTATTTATATAAGAAGGATCTATTCCTACCATTGGGTGGAATAGATAAGAAGACGATGACCATGAAGGATGAAGAGTGGGAGGTTCTTGATAGAAAATCACTAGGAATAATATGGTTGAACTTGGCAACGTCAGTGGCTTTCAATATTTCAAAAGAAACGACAACGAAGGAGTTGATGGACGCATTGCCTAAAATGTATGAAAACAAATTGACGTCCAATATGGTATTTCTAATGAAGATATTATTTAATGTGAACATGTCATAAGGTGGGTCTGTTGCAGATCATTTAATTGTGTTTAATACAGTTACTAATTGGCTAAGTTCTGTAAAAGTGGACTTTGATGATGAAGTCAAGGTCATTCTAATATTGTGTTCATTTCCAGAAAGATGGAATGACTTGGTCATGGCTATAAGTAACTTTTTCTCTGGTTCAAACACTTTAAAAATTGATGATGTTGTTGGTGTTATCCTTAATGAGGAAATGCGACAGAAAATCACAGGTGAGACATCAGGTAATGCGTTAAACATGGAGAACAGGGGAAGACAAAAGGATAGAGGAAATGACTCATGGAACCATGAGAATTATAGGAAGGGAATATCCAAATCCAGATTTGGAAAGATAGAGTGTTGGAATTATGGGAAGAAAGGACATCCGAAGAAAGACTACAGAGCTCGAAAGAAACAAAGATATGGCGAGTGTGAGAAAAATCAGGAAGCAAATGTAACAGGTGATGTGTTACAATATGCTTTGATTCTTTCTATAGATAATATTTCTGAGACTTGGGTAGTATATTCAAGGGCTTCATTTCACACCACACCCCATAGAAAACATTTTCTAGATTATGTTCAAGGTGATTTTGGACAGGTTCATTTGGGTGATGATGCACCATGCAAAATTGTTGGAATGGGAAAGGCAAAAATAAAGCAAATAAATAGAAACCAATGGTTGTTGAAAGAGGTAAGACATGTTCCATATATAAGGAAAAATTTAATTTCAACTGGAAAGTTGGAAAGTGAAGGTTGTATATCCATATTTATAGATAAGGTGTGGAAGGTCACCAAATGATCATTGGTGATAGAAAAAAGAGATAAGGTAGGTACATCGTATTTATGTACTGGTAATATTGACTCTTATATCTCTTTAGATTCTACAGGATTGGATACAACACTGTGGCATCATACGCTTGGAAAAATGAGTGATAAGGGGATGCAGATACTTCAAAAAATAAATTTGTTTCCATATCTTAAAAAAATTGATTTGGATTTATGTGGGCATTGTGTTTATGGAAAACATAATAGAGTCAGATTTATCAGAGTCGAAAAGGAAAAGAAGAGTGAAAGGTTAGAGCTTGTGCATATAGATGTATGGGCACCATCTCAGGTATCATCTCTTGGTGGTTCTCATTATTATGTTACTTTTATTGATGATGCAACTAGAAAAACTTAGGTCTATTGCATTCGACAAAAATATGATGTTTTTTATACTTTTAAGAAATGGAAAGATTTGGTTGAGAATGAGATAGGAAAAAGGTTCAAGTGTCTCAAATCAGACAATGGAGGTGAATATTGCAGCAAAGAGTTTGATTATTATTGTTCATACCATGGAATTCGTAGAGAGAAAACAGTTCCAGGAACACCATAAGAAAATGGTGTGTCAGAAGGGATGAACAACACAATCATGGAGAGTGCAAGGAGTATGAGATTGCATGTTGGTTTTCCCTTACAATTATGGGTAGATGATGTAGATAATGTTGTTTACTTAATAAATATAGGACCTTCAAGATATTTGGATGGTAGAATTCCATAGGAGGCATGGACAGGTAAAAAGGTAAACTATTCATTTTTGAATACTTTCGGTTGTGAAGCATTTGTCCATATTGATAAAGAAAATAGAACAAAGATTGAGGAAAAATCCAAGAAGTGTACCTTTATTGGATACGGTGTTAATGATTTTGGTTATCGCTTATGGGATTATGAAAATAACAAAATTGTTAGGATTATAAATGTCATATTCAATGAGAAGGTCATGTACAAAGATCTGTTGTAGGGAAAGAAATAGGAAAACGAAAAACTAGAATACACAGTGTTTGATGAGATCACTGGAAAAAAAATTCCAAAGGAACCAACAAATCAAAATGTAAAACAATAAGAGTAGAAGGTAACTCAAACTCCTACAAGTGTTTTTATAAGATCTACCAGGTTAAGTAAACCCCCTGAACGATACTCTCCTTCATTGTATTATTTATTGTTGACTAATTCCGGTGAACCAGAATGTTATGAAGAGGCAATGCAGGTAGACAATAAAAAGAAGTGGGAGCAAGGTATGAAAGAGGAAATGGATTCCTTGGTAAATAACCAAACTTGGTTCAGTTTCCTACAAGAAAAAGAGAATTGCATAATAAATGGGTTTACAAGTTGAAGGAAGAAGATGGAGGCAAAAAGCAGTACAAGGATAGACTTGTTGTAAAGGGGTTTTCACAAAAGAAAGGTATAGATTTTGATGAAATATTTTCTCCTATTGTTAAAATGACTTAAATTAGGACTATTTTAAGTCTTGTGGCAGTAGAAGATTTTCATCATGAACAGTTAGATGTAAAAACAAATTTTCTCTATGGGGATTTGGAGGAAGACATTTATATGAAACAACCACAGGGGTATGAGGTCAAAGGGAAGGAGAAATTGGTATGTAGGTTGAAGAAGATCTTGTATGGCCTAAAGAAAGCTCTAAGGCAGTGGTATTTGAAGTTTGAAAGGTTTATGACAGAACACAGTTATAATAGATGTCATTCAATCATTGTGTTTATTTTAAAAGGCTAGAAAATGGAAGCTATATTATCTTGTTATTGCATGTAGATGACATTCTTGTTGCAAGGTCTAATATGAAGGATATAAATGTGCTCAAGAAGAAATTAGCTAATTCATTTTCAGTGAAGGATTTCGGTGCTAAAAAGAAAATCCTTGGTATGAGAATAACAAGAGACAGGAAAAATAGCAAATTGACATTGTCTCAGGGTGAGTACATAGAGAAGGTGTTGGAGAGGTTTAGAATGCAGAATGCAAAACTAGTTAGTACACCTTTTTCCATACATTTCAAATTAAATAAGGAAATGTGTCCCAAGACATAGGAGGAGATAAAATACATGTCCAAGGTCCCTTATTCATCAAAAGTTGGAAGCTTGATGTATGTGATGGTTTGCACAAGATCAAATATTGCACATGTAGTGGGAGTTGTGAGAAGGTATATGAACAATCCAGGTAAAGACATTGGGAGGCAGTAAAGTGGATTCTCAGGTATTTGAGAGGTATTGCTACTCATGCATTATGTTTTGGAGGTTTGGACATTGTTCTATAGGGATATGTTGATTCAAATATGGCAGGTGATAAATATAGCAGGAGGAACACCACAGGGTATGTTTTTACTATATGTGGAACAACAGTAAGTTGGATTTTGAAAATGCAAAAATCTTGTTTCACTTTCAACAACAGAGGCAGAGTATGTTGTTTCTACAGAGGTTAGTAAAGAGATGATTTGGTTACATAGGTTTATGGATGAATTGGGAAAGACGTAGGAGAATAAAAGGTTGTATTGTGACAATGAGATTCCCATTCATATTGAAAATAACTCAACCTTCCATTCAAAGACTAAGAATATACATCTTAGGTACCATTTCATACGATCAGTCTTGGAAGATGCACATATGAAGTATGAAAATATACACACTAGTCAAAATCCTGTAGACATGTTAACAAAGGGAGTAACCAGGGAGAAACTGAGTTCATGCTTAGTTTCAGTTGGTATTCAAGAATGAAGATGAATATGATAAATTTTCCTGGTCCAAGAAGGATCATAGTCAATCATATACAACAATGGTGGAGTTATTGAGATCAGCCTCCAAGTGGGAGAGGTTGTGGAGCCTGATTATCTTCCTAATTTAGAGGTCTTTGTTTTCAGTCGTGTCTATACGCCATGAAGACTTTACACCTCAGAAGAATGTACATTCTTCCACGCAGGGGAGTGCAGAGGGGGGTTACCCCCTTTGCGGGGTTTGGGGGCGAAGCCCCCAAAGGAAATTTTTTCTTGTAAATGTATATTGTATTTTCATAGTAAATCTAGACCGTTCATTATAAGGTCATAGATCTAACGATAGAATTTATGTTAGGGTTTTTTTCCCTAGAAGGAAACCCTCTTTTATGAGGGAAATTTATTACGTATATGTATCATTGTGAATATTGTATTTTGAGTGAGGATATTGTGAGAGAAAGAAGAGAAAATCACATCAAGTTTTTTGTAGGTTGTATCCCTTCATTTGTTAGATAATAATAAAGGAAGGACCTGGCAATTTCTCTGGTGGACGTAGCCCACACTCGGTGAACCAAGTATATCTATGTCTCTATTATATTGTGTATCTTATGTGATTTATTTCCGCATTTGTTTTATTTTATTGCTCTGCGATCCTGTTTTTCTAACACATCTAAGGTAAATAATCCATTCCCTAGGGTTAGTTATTTAATTATTTATTATATTTTAGGGTTTCTCCATTAATTAATGTTACTTATTTTACCATCCTCTTTAATTACCCAAATATCCAGAATAAATACATATTATGACCCCTTTAGGATAATTATTATATACTTTTTTATTATTATTTATTCCTATAAGCATTTATTATGAATGTTTTAGGAAAATTATTATATTCATGATATTAAATTATTATTATTTATATAAAATAATAATAATATGGGGCATGACATACACCCCTCCTTCAAGGAATTTCATCGTGAAGTTAATTTTTACTATGTTTCTTATCATTTTTTTTATTACTAGCTCACAATATCCTCCACAACACCCTTTGTTAGCTCCTGTACCTTCTACAAAACCCTATGCTGGAATAGTATAAAGCCACCCAAGTGACTATAGTAGGCATTGAAATTCCATGTCACAACACTAGGGAAGTGTGAGTATTCTCTAGTCATGCTTCCTGACTTTCAAAACCAGGCTTAAGCTTATCGATCTATAGAGAGCCCCAAATATCGAGGCCTCATATTCCAAACAAAAAATCTTGATTAGTACTAACATACACTAGGAATCTCGAAAGGATGTCCTAAACTCCCTCCACAACAACTAGGTGCAACCCTCGACATCGAATTCCAATCCCACAACACCACCGATAAGAACTACTCCAACCATTATTTGAGACTCTGAAATAAAAAATCCAATGCAAGGCATAAGACTTACTGATATAAGTAATAGATTGTGGAATATCATTATACAAAAACACATAGAGAACTTATCTTTCAAGTAAACATTCACCAACTGGCTGCAGACCAAGGATCTTCCTCCCAACCATAGAAATTTTTGTTGATTTACTCTCAACAACATGTCACCCTCGATCCAGGACTATGAATCCACAAGGAAGGTTCCTAGTCCAATTCAAAAAACACATTATAGTTGGCTAAATAGCTCTTAGGTTTCCCAACCTCAACAAATCCAAATTTTCAGCTCTCTTTCCTCCTTAGTCTACACAACCCAAAGAAATGAACACCTTTCTCTACCATGCAATCCCTCAGGATGTCCCACTTCTCTCCAGGGCTCTAGTGCTACTGGTTACAAAATATCCCTACTGGAAACTCCAAGGATTCTCATCTATGGATAGTTTTATCCGAACTATTATCAAGCTCATGCAAACAGGAATCCATTCCCTCCTGGAATGATCAATAAATTATATTACATCCATTTAGCAATGGCTATCTTCTTACAACCATTTGTTTCCATTCTCAACCCAAGAGCACACGAAATAGTATGAATGGGTGAGGAAAAAGGAAGAAGAACAAGAACAAGAGAAAGGAAGAAGAATAAGAAGACCCAAAACAATCCCCAAGGGATGTTTAAATTACATGAAGACAAGAGACACATGGCCTCCCTCCCAAGAAGCTCATGTAACGCCTCTTCTCTATAAAATCAATTATGGGTAAATAAAATAATAATAAAAATACTTAGTCCCTCAAGCCCCCTATCTCATGGAATCACAGCCCCCTATCTCTTTATTCCTTGTTTGTCTTGCAGCTAGCGGTGCATTTTATTAATGTATATGAAGTATTACATTTCCTAGGAACTCTGACCCCTTTTCAAATTTACTAGCTCACCAGCCTAAGTCATAATTACATAATACATTCTAGTTCATAAGGGTTAAAACCGGGGTGTTACAACCCTCTCCCCTTATTTTGGCACTGTCCTTAGTGCATAACACCATTCCAATGTTACAAATATAGGATCTTTGGCCTTAATCCACAAAGGCAATCCAGACAATTCTTATATACGTAGGAACTATGGCCTAACATCAAACATGTATCCATGGGCATTCCAACCCAAAACATGTATAATGACTCTCCAAGTTTATAATTCTAGCAATAGTTCCAACCAACAAAATCTCCTTCCCTCTCATTCCTACACAACCCAAAGAAGCGAACCCCTTTCTCTTCCATGCAGTCCCTCAGGGTGTTTCCACTTATCTCGAAGTCTCCAACGCACTTAGCCAGGAATTTTCAGAGTTGTGACTTCCAGAACTCCAGCTGCAACAAGTCCATTAGACTTTATTCATTTTGTTCCTTTGTCATTTAGATGCTCCAACATCACATTCTTCTTATCCCTCATGGTCTGGTACTTTTCTAGATCCTCAACATTCATCATTTTCCTACAACATTTCGAATTAGAAAGCATATCAATTCACAATTTCGTGCATACAAATATTTATTTTGATCATAAATTAAGATTATTTTTTTCATAATCCAGTACAATACTTATCTATGCAGTTCATGGAGCTGCATCCATATGGATGTCTTTTTAACTTGGCTCACTATTTTCCCTTGACATACCCATTGTGCGCATGATCCCAATCAATAGTTTACAAGAACTATAAAAGTGTCATCTTCCTCGTGGTCACTCACCTTCCAGGCCCAAGCTCATGCATCCCCTTCTCTGCTATACAGTCCCTCAAGCGATCCATCTTACATGATCAAGGATTTCTTGCACAAGAATATTTCTAGGGACACAGGGTTTTCATGTCATAATGGTAGCCCTTTCCATGCTTTCCCGCTATCATATCCAACATCTCATTTGTATTATACACATACAATCATCATGAGATATCATTATAACCATTTTCATTCATAAATTTCAAATATGTTTTATACAGGAAAACAAAATTTTCCAAGAATGAGATTTTTCCTCTTAATGTTTGGCTTTGCAGCTATAGATATGATGCAGGAGCATCATAAGTAGCCAACCAAGCAAGCAACATAAAAGCGAGAGACAGTTAGAAAAGCACCAACGCACATTTTGAAGTGTTTTGATATTAATGAATGGACATTAATGTAATAGTTAAGGGAAGAATACTTACACTTATTGTTGTAGGAAAATCTCCCGGCGGACAGGTAGATTGCCTCTATAAGCTTGACCCTAACTCTAGATAGAAAATGCTTAAAATGGACATTGACTTCCTTTCAAATCTACCCAAACTAACACATGAGAAGGAAGGATTATAGAGGTACCTTTTATCGACGTTTTTCCCTGCACGCTCCGAGTTGCGTTTCAATCCTTTTTCCCCTCGCTGAGTTCTATGGACAAAACAAGATACGACTGCTTCCTACTTTATTGATATTAGCTTGAAAACAGATCTATCAATTAATTATAAGTTCATGTGACATTAGAAACAAACTAGAAAGAAAAAGGCCAAGCGTGTCATATTGATGATAATAAYGACAGCAGTACTTACAATCATAGATGCGAATGCGACAGCTTCGTCAAGTCCTCTTCGTCTAACCCTTGCCTGAAATCTCCACAACCTGGATAACAATAGCTTCACTGATCACTCTCCTTTGGCTGACTGTAAGTTTCCTCCAAGATCATAAGTTTCATAACTTCAATTCTTCCCCCTTTCCACCATCATAGAGCCTGTTTATATAGGTTAAGAGGAGCTTAACCTCTTGAGTTATCTTTAGAACAAGTTGGGAACCTTCTCCTTAGATAAGGGATCTCTTGATGAAACCAAGAATTCGAGCACAACTGCCTCCTAATCTCAAAAGATCCTCCCCTTATTCTCCTCAACGGGCTAACTACTGCCTCAGATTAGGCAGCTCTCCCTTAGAAGGGGCATCAGAGCATTGTAGTGCTCCCTGGTAAGCTTTAGGGGAGCGCTAGTGCTTTCAAGATGAGTAGCGCTCATTCAAAGGGGGATGGGGAGCATTATAACACTCCTTGAAGCCTTATAGGGGAGAGCTAGTGCTTCTAGGGCTGAAGTAGGGGAGCGCTCCCCCTCAAAACCTTTGTTTCAGGGCTCCCTTTAGGTGTCAAGAGTTATTTGACTTCAGTAAACCAGTTCTCCTCCTTCAAATCAGTCATATGAGATATTATAAGTGTCCCCTTAGTGTCGTCAACATGGCAGTATGTTTGAGCATCATTTGCGACACTTGTGACCAACTTGCGACACTTGCAAAAGTTGTAAGGAAGGTGCGACACTTAGGACAATTCAGAGGGACATGCGACACTTATCCAGTTGAGCAATTTTGACGTGTAACAAAATTCCCCCCAAAGTATGAAGTTAGAAGATGCCAACTGATAACTGAAATACTTTGTATATTTCCAAGCAAGGGTATAGACTTGGAGAACCTGATAGAAGCTGCACATCAACATCCAACAAATGTCATGACATATTTCAAAAACCAAGGCAGGCATACCTATGCTTGGGTGATCAAGACTTGCAAGATATGGCCGCCATAAAATACACTGCGGATCCATAATTGTATTGATAAAAAGGTATAGCCACTGAAAATACACTGTGGATCTATACTCTGATGACGCAGATAGATCGTAGCCATGAAAAATACACAGTGGATCTACGAGATGACAATACATAGCCACGACCACTACAAAGTGGATCTATGTAACAGTGTATATGTTCTTTGTCCAATGGAAATTCCTTCGCAGCTTGGGCGAAGAATATACCAAAGTGATCGCTCAACCCAGGGTCTTCTTACCAATCCTGCTGCAACCTTCCCCCGCTCCTCGGAGAACGGTCATGATCACCAAGACCTTCTCTAATCTTGGCCCGAAGAACGTGAATGCTCTTCAAATTCCCGGTCGGGAATTCTTCACCCACAGTAGTCTCCTCCCACGATCTCCCCTTCACTTCTCGAGAAATCGGGTTTTGCAATTTCGTGAAACTCGCTGATACGTTTTCATGCAAATCAAAACCCCGAGCCCCGATGGGTCAAAGGGTCAACACTTCTTCTTCCATCGGGGATTTCCCTATCGGGAAATTGGCACATACGAGGTTGCAATTCACTCGCCCCACAAATCTATGAACCCCAAACTCCGACGTACATGCGCATCAATTCCACACCACGTCACCTCCTCTCTCCACTCTATCGAGAATCGCGGGATCGCGATTTCACTGGTCGCAATTCCTTTTCACAATAAAACACTGAATGTCGAATCTCGACCTCCCAGGATCTCGTGCCACCTGTCCCTTTGATAATCGACGGCTTCGATTAAATCGAAGAATCGCCAATCGCGATTTCAACCACTATGAAAATCTTGCCTCCGGGAGACCCAATATGCCGAATCCCGATGGCTCTTGGTCCTCCGTGCGCCCAAGGGCTAAACCTCACACCACTTCTTCCTGAATCTGACGGTCAGCAGGATTTCACGAATCTCCTCAGCGAACTATGGCCGTCGATTTTCCTCCTGGAGGATTTCTCCTGCTCCAAAGCTCTATCCTACTCGAGCCTCTCCTGGATCTGTCTCCACAGTGTTCTCGAAGGAACTATCCCTCCTGAGCTTAATTTCTCCCACTCCTTCAAAGGAATGTCTGCGCACTCCTTGCGCTTGACCCAACAGCTCCTGAAGTGTTGCGTTCTTCAGACCCTGTGTGCTTGCAGCCACAGCAGTCTCTACTCGCTCCTGCTCAGGTTAGCTACTGAGACTCCGACTTCAGTCTGCGCTTCTCCTGCATAGCTCTATTAAACCCAAATCAACTTCTGGGTGAACGAGAATAAGAGTTTAACTATTGAGCCTCATCAACGCACTCTATGCAGATGAATTCGACTGCACTCTATGCAGGAATCTCCTGGCTCAGAAAGAGAAATAATTGAAACTCATTCTCTTCTTTCACAAACTTTAGCCAAACCTCTGAAATCACATGCACAGCATATTCAAAAGAAAATGCATACAAGGAAAACAAACATTCATGAGCACAATGATGACACAGAAAAACAACACAAACCGTGAAATTGAATCATAGACTCTCTTCTATTAATTCAATCTGTACATGGGTGTTCTACGCAAGTTCTCTGCTCTGCTCTCTTCTGAATGCTTGATGATAATCCCCCCTACAATGTACAAAGGAGGGTGCCTATATTCCGTTTGACCTCTCGAATTCTACAACTATCAAATCTACAATTAATTCCTATCTAACAGCATTAAATCTATTAATTTCCTTCCTATCTACTAAGGACGAGAGCTTATCTGCTCAAGGTCCATTTACAATACACAAAGTGTGCTTCATTAACTCTTCACATTAATGTTTGGCGCAACCATATCAAGGTGTTTCAAAATTTGGTGCTAGCACTATCCAGCTGTCCTTTCTGCTCCACGCGCTGGCTCGCTTGATGAGTGAACGATGCTCCTGCATCAAATCCCAATATGGTATGAATCTGACCATGTGAATGGATGTATTGACATCGAACATGGAAGAAACCACTTTATTACCGGTCAATGGTGTGAACCGTTAACAAGTGCGAGGGAGATCACCATTAATGTCAATGATTCCCAAGGTACCCTCGTACATTCCAACGAATGTGAATAGATGAGATGAGGTCGAACATCTGTGGAATCATTCGATTAGGGGTCAATGATGTGAACCCACTGTCGAATGTGAGGAGGCCTGCCATTGAGGCATGCAGGTCCCAAAGTACTAACTAGTTTCTAAGCCTAATTCCCGGATAATGTGTTGGAGTCGACAGGAATAGACTCGTCAAGGGATGGCCTTGATGTATCCCTCATCAATGACTTGAAACGGACATGGATATGTAATTGGTAGATCAAATGGACATGGACTGACACAGGTTTTGAGGCAAGATATTTGGGATGGTTGACTCTAGAGGCGGATACTTCCCTTGAACACTGAGGCACATCAGCAAAACATGACATGGACCAAAACTATGCAATGGATACTGTGACTTGCATCGGGTGACCCAAAGGAGTGAAAGGAACTCAAAGGATTGGCTCATTGTAGAGGTTCAGCGGATTATGATATGTGCAGATGACAAAGTGCCATGTTCAAGGGCAACTCTAAGGAGTGTTGGATGATGTTCTCAAGAGACTTCTTGGCTTGGTCCTTTCAATTTTTTCCCCCATCTAGATAGATGAGTACCTCTTTTTGATTTAATGAGATCGAGGACGATAAAACATGATCGATATAACTCACCTTCGGTAAGTTCCTCTTCCTTTGTTTAACGAACCGGAAGAAGTAAGGGTTCGTTCCCATATGGGCCTATCGATGTGTGCTTTAAAGAGTCCAAAGACAGAAAACTCGAAGGTTTTTCGGGATTATAGAGTTTGGAAAAACACTTAAAAGAGAACTCTTTCAGTTCCTTTTTCGTACAGTAGTCCAACGAGACCGAAAAATGGTTAAATTATCGCTCGAAATATGTCCTTTCTAACCTTTTAACGAGTGTGAAAGGAAGCAAGGTCTCGACAATCTTTTCATATTTAGAGAGTCTGAAAAGG
>ML778143.1:562113-574003 GCA_009831015.1 Picea engelmannii | reverse complement strand
GAACGAAGGATAACCGGATGGGTTTTGTGGATTATAGGGTGGGTTTGGCGTTTGTCCATAAGGGGGTTGTTGCGGAGTCTGAACATTTTGTCCCGTGGAGGCATGCGGATTTCCTTGAAAAGGGACACTCCACGGATTGGGAGCGGCGGGCACATTTTGTCCTTGTGGTTGATGGTGTACTCCGGATTGAGGCTACCCCCCAACATGAGGGTGCCCCCCGAATGGAAGTTGTCCTCCGGTGGGAGGATGCCCCCCAACATTAGGGTTCCCTCCGAATGGAATTTGTCCTCTGGTGGGAGGATGCCCCCCAGCATTAGGGTTCCCTCCAAATGGAATTTGTCCTCCGGAGGGAGGATGCCCCCCAGTTTGAGGTAGAGTTCCCGGGATCTGAAAGCTAGATGCCAATGACTGACCGGTGTTGTTGATCGGGTTAGGACCACCACGGCCAGTCCCTCCAGGTTTTTGGATAGGTATGGAACTTCCTGGTAGAATTTGCGTAGTGGTTTGGGCAGCGGTGGTAGCGGAAGCATTTAGTGCCCTAAATCCAAAAGGGAGTGTAGTTCTTGGTGTTACAGGTGTGCCAATCGAGGCTTGATTAACTACCACATTGTTGGTAGGGATAGTCGGAATGTGCGGGGCCATTGTCGAATGGGCTGTCTGGAGGGGAATTGTAGGCCTTGGGCCAACGGACGGTATGTTCGGACCAACGGTTGGTGTGGCTGTAAAAGTGGTAGTACCAGTGAAGTGATTTGGGGGTACAGTATAGGAAAAAGATGCGTCAGCACCTTCTCCTGTCCCATAAAGATCTCGCACCAAGCGTGGTGGGCTCCGAACAACGTCCTAAGTCCAAAAAGGGTCATTGGCTAAAGGGTTCTGAGAAGACCCGGCTGGAATGTCAGAAGGATTGATGACAACAAATTATCCAGCGGAATTCAGGTGGAGGATCTGTCATTCGTACCCCTCCAGAATGCGATAAGCTTCTGGAGATTCTGAGACAATTTGAAAATTCTCCAAAGGAATGGGAACTTCTTCCTGGGAAGTTGTAGCATTATGATCCTCACTCTGTTGAGGAGATTCCTCCATAGAATGAGGGGGTAGAGGGGTGTTTCCTTCCATATTTTCCGTAGGAATTCCCTGTAGTCTCCGCGAATGGCATGGAGGGTCGATGTTGGCAGAAAAGAGTCGGCAAAAGAAATCTATGGCCAACTAACGAAAAGAAACAACACACTCTAAAAAAATCTAAGAATCACAACCAAGCAAACAGGACCTTCTTTTGATGATCGTACTAGTTGGTGATGAAATCCAACGTCACGTGATCAAGTCCAGAAGGGGCGAGGATAGGTTGGAACAGTTACAATGGTGACTTGCTTAACAGACTTATGAGTTGGTGCAAGCTTCCACGAAGTAATTGTGGACTTACCCTCCAACGAGCCCGAGTGAGTTTGACCAATGTCTGCTCCAGGTACTGTGATACTTCCCGTCACCGTCACCTTGTGTAAGACCTTAAATATTATGACCACTAAGGTTACCAATTCACAGTCAGCCCCTGGGCGGGAACAGTCGACAGTCCAATCCGAACATACGGGCAGGGTATCAAGCCCGAAATCAACTAAAAATCTTCCATGCAGTAATTGTGGATTTACCTCAAAGTGATCCCCATAATATGATTCGACCACCACAATCAGTTAAACCACGGAGGGTTAGTCCCCGTAGCTCACCTGAATGCGACCTCGTGCGTAACCCCTGTGTGAGAGGGGGATCCAAGGCAGACTTATACGATAACTGGATTTGACTCTCCCTAACTCATGATGCTACTGTTTGTTTTGGAAACTTTGGAGAGTTATGCTCACAGCCCTAATCCAAAGTACTAAGCCTAGTCTACTTTTGGTGGAGGATCCTAGAAAAGAAAAAGTTCTAGATAAATTTTAATTAGTGTTGATTTTTATGGTTGTTCTTTACGCAAAGGGGTGCACGGAAGTGAAACAAGTGGAATTATGACTCAGACCCAAAGAATGCATCAAATATGATAAACAGTCATTTCTTTTCGATGAATATCTATCTAAGGGAGAGAGAAAGTTCTTTTCACTAACAAGCAAAAATACGGAGTGGCCTCAAACGATTCTTTTCTCAATCAAATCCTGATGTGATGCAAAACTTTTAAATGCCTTCTAATATGCACAATCAATCATACAGATGTTTTTTATTGTTTGCGTATGAATGATGATCAATACAACATAATTCTTACCTTGCTAATTATCTTCTTGGTATGATTGAAAACCAAACTAGCACAAGCAAAAGTTACACAAACAATACACCCTTTCGTAGCAATCAAAACGAAAAAGCAAAAGAAAAAGAAACAATCAAAGAGAAGAACAAAATTCACACCCAAAAGCAAAAGTTGAAGAACAATGATCTTGACTGAAATCAAGATAAAGAGGTCTATAGGCCTTTGATGACCTTCACCAGGGTTTTTACTCAGCTGATGAGGAGAGAAAAACAATGCACGGGTTTCAAATTTCACTCAACAGGGAAAAACTAAATGAAAATGGTGAAGAAGGCTACAAGATCCAACTAATGAGATGTTTATTCTTCAAAAATACATATGTCAAGGTTGTAAGGGAAGAAACATTGACTCACAAGGTCACTCAGCAGATGAGACATAGAGGCAAAACCTAAACAAAGCAATTCTGGAAGGTTTTTTGGCCAAAAAGAGGCTGGCGCTCTGTTTCCAAAGGCAAGGAGTGTTATAGCGCTCTGTGCAAGGGTATGGGGGAGTGTTGGCACTCTTTTAACACTAGGACAGGGGTGTCAGGGTCTAAAAACCCCAGAAATGTCAAAAAATCAAAAAAATTGCAATTCAATTTCGACAATTATGCTGAGTGTGGTAGGGTAAGGAGCCAATCATCTCATGAAACTAATCAAAAGAGGATTGAACCAAGTCTGAAACAATCAAGGGATAGATCAAGGTCAATGAGGAGAAAAATCCAAACAAGAAGTTTCGATTCGAGGTTATCTCCCCAGTGGAGTCGCCAGTTTCTGTTGTAGGAAAATCTCCCTGCGGACAGGTAGATTGCCTCTAAGAGCTTGACTCTAACTCTAAACAGAAAATTCTTAACATGGACACTGACTTCCTTTCAAATCTACCCAAACTAACACATGAGAAGGAAGGATGATAGAGGTACCTTTTATCAACGTTTGTCCCTGCACGCTCCAAGTTGTGCTTCAATCCTTTTGCCCCTCGCTGAGTTCTGTGGACAAAACAAGATACGACCACTTCCTACTCTATTGATATTAGCTTGAAAACAGATCTATCAATTAATGATAAGTTCATGTGACATTAGACACAAACTAGAAAGAAACAGGCCAAGTGTGTCATATTGATGAGAATAACGACAACAGTACTTACAATCGTAGATGCGAATGTGACAGCTTCGTCAAGTCCTCTTCGTCTAACCCTTTCCTGAAAGCTCCACAACCTGGATAACAACAACTTCAATGATCACTCTCCTTTGGTTGACTGTAAGTTTCCTCCAAGATCATAAGTTTCATAACTTCAATTCTTCCCCCTTTCCACCATCATAGAGCCTGTTTATATAGGTTAAGAGGAGCTTAACCTCTTGAGTTATCTTTAGAACAAGTTGGGAACCTTCTCCTTAGATCAGAGATCTCTTGATGAAACCAATAATTCGAGCACAACTGCCTCCTAATCTCGAAAGATCCTCCCCTTATTCTCCTCAACAGGCCAACTACTGCCTCAGATTAGGCAGCACTCCCTTAGAAGGGGCATCAGAGTGTTGTAGCACTCCCTGGTAATCTTTAGGGGAGTGCCAATGCTTTCAAGATGAGCAACGCTCCTTCAGAGGGGGCTGGGGAGCGTTATGACTCTCCTTGAATCCTTATAGGGTAGCGCCAGTGCTTCTAGGGATGAAGTAGGGGAGCGCTCCCCCTCAAAACCTTTGTTTCAGGGCTCCCTTAAGGTGTCAAGAGTTATTTGACTTCAGTAAACCAGTTCTCCTCCTTCAAATTAGTCATATGAGATATTATAAGTGTGTCCTTAGTGTCATCAACATGGCAGTATGTTTAAGCATCATTTGTGACACTTGTGACCAACTTGCGACACTTGCGAAAGTTGTAAGGAAGGTGCGACACTTACGACAATTGAGAGGGACATGCGACACTTATCCAGCTGAGCAATTTTTATGTGTAACACTTATGTCTAGATGTTGTAAATAGATTTTGAGCATTGCTCTCATCGGTAGTATGTAAAGACATTTATGTGTAATGAATGCAAGTAGGTATATTTAATTTAATAAATTAGACAGTTTAGAAGTATAGGAGGGACAACAGATATAGACACCCTCACCCTTGTATCATTGTAACTTTTGGGATGATCATTCAGATTTCATAAGTTGTAGAGCTGTAGCAAAGAGTTGTAGAGAAGAATCCATGTACCAGAGCACTTGTTAATATATGGAGATTTGACTCAACTTTCATGGTGTTATGATTCTTACTATTTAGATTTTTTGAATGGTATGTTTACATTTGATTTGTTTCTTTGTTATGCATTTGTTTCAATGTTGTGTTGTGTGTATGATTTCATGGTGAATGTATGAAGTCTGAGAGAGGAGAAGAATGAGTTTCAATTTTTTCTCTTCCTAATAATTCTTACAAGGAGTGTAGTGAACGTTCGCAAGGTGTGTGTTGACGATGGTTTAAGTTTTATCTCAGAAATATCAGGAGAGATATCATTGTTCTCATACTAGCTGAAGTGTAGGTAAAGCATAGAGCTGCACAAGGTGTGTGTAGGCCAATTGAAGCCTTTGATTTTATAAATCCAGAAGGAAGGTTGAAGGACCACTGTTTCAAAGAGTGCGCAAGGTTGGAGACTCAAATAACCAAAGATTATTTGAAGATTTTCCACAAGGAGTGCGAGAAGTGATCCTTTTGGGAAGCTTGAGTTTACAAGTGAAAGCTCAGGAAGGATAACACCTTTGAAGTGCTCAAAGGGAGACAGAGATTGAAATTTTCTCGTAGAAGTTAAGTTCAGGAAGGGGAACACTGGGTCATTTGGAAAGAATCCATTAAGGAGTGCATCTGGTGGTCATAATTCTCCGTGGAGAACTCGCAAAACCGCGAGGACCGTAGGATCTAGAGGAGCTGCAAGATGGTTAGGAGTTGGATGAATCCGCTACCTCGTCATCAAGAATCAATTTGGACTATTGATCGTGGTATTTTTGAGCCGTCAGATCATTTTGGGAATTCAGGATTCATAAGTTTTGAGTGCAGGCCAAAATCCTTGGTCACGCAAATTCCCAGATCGGGAAATGGATTTCCAGGTGTGGAATTTCGGAAATTCGGTAATTCGAGGTTCGACATACCGAAAATTTTGATGACAAGGAACCGGGACCCTTTACATTGAAAATATTAAAGTTGCAAAATGTGGCATGCCTTTAGTGTGGTATTTCGGCATTTCGGTTTTCCGGAGTTTGGGAAGTAGAGGAGGCTGTGGTTTTGGAATCGAGAGTTTCAAACTCCTTGTTCACAAAATCCCAAAGAGGGAAAGGAAAAATTCCCAAAAAGGTTGAGGAACAATAGTCGTTGGGTACCAATCAGGTTTTGGGGTTTCAGGACTCAAGAGGTAGAGTTGCATGGTCAATGCAACTCCCAAAATCGCGAAGAGAGAAACGTCGAAAAGGTGGGTCCCAGGTCTCAGTCAGAGGATACGTGCGGCGAAAGTAAAAGGAGGGGTTAAGCTTCAATGAAAATCCCGAAAGGCCATTGATCTCGCATTCCATGGGATGTTGAGTCCATTTCGACATTCCAAAATTTCAGAGTTTAGGGAATCATAAGGGAAGAGGAATGACTGTTGGTTGTTCTCTCAAAGTCTCTAAAGACGAAAGTAGTGGGTAACAGGTGGCATGTGCTCGTCGCATTGGAGCAGTCAACCTTCATTGATGTTTCTCATTTTGACATTTGCCGAGAACTGTGGAAATACATAGGGACTCTCCAACTATCGAAACCTGAAGTTCTTTGTGACTTAAACAAAGGGTTTAATTAACCCTTGGCATGATTTTAGTGAAGATCCTGAGCGGATCTCGGCCCAAGGGTTGGGGGTCTGCATCAAAGTGGTATCAGAGAACAAAACAAATTATTTTCTTTCTATAGCAGAGAGAAAAGAGAAAATTTTACAACCATGTTGCCAAGAAGAAGAGATAGGCCAATGCCTAATCCAGCAGTGGAAAGAGAAATGTGTGAAATACCAAAATTTATCGTGCGCACCCACACACCAATATTTTTCTGCACGGTGTCAAAATTTTCCACGCACACCAACAAACCAACATTTTTCTGTGCAATGCCCAATTTTCACATATAACAAGCTTTTGCTATGCATCATGCGTTTTTATTGTGCCCACTTGTGTAGATTCATTTTTATGCACATCAATTCCTCGTGAATTTTTCTATAGAAATTGGGGCTTTTGCTTAACTTTTTCCCCATTTCTTCCATAGACATTCTGAAACTATGAAATTCATTCAATTTCTACCTGATAACATTCGTTCAACTTTTGCAACAAAAAATCGTTGTGGGTTGACATTTCTAGAATGAATTTACCCAAAATCATTCAGGAATTGAGAATTTTATTTATTAATCTCGCTCCATCTGTCATCGCTTCACTGTAACTTCAAATTCGACCAATTCCAGGTTTGAATTTTCTAAAACATGTCATTGCATGGCTTAATTTCTCCATTTTCTCATGAATTTAACAACTGGGATTGGGGTTTTTCCCAATTCTGCATCATTGCTTCCAAAGTTTACCATGGACACTCTGCAACTCAAAATTTGGCCAATTCAAAATAAATCTTTTGTGAATATTAGCTTCAACTGAACTTTCTCGGCCCATCCAGGCTCAGTGTTAAAAACTGAGGCTCTAATACCATATTATAACATTGTCGGCCACCCATGGTCAATCCACGCTACTCCAGAGAACACTCTTGTTTTCTCACTGCGGAACATACTGTAACATACCCAGTATCCAACTGAACTATGGCACATAATTTTTTTGAACTGCATGCAATTAAAATATATACACACAGAGTTCTTGCGGAAGCATTATATATAAAACTTAAAAATACAAATACATCTGTAAATACATAGATTCACATTGAAATAACAGTAAACATATACATGCAACATATACAGGAAACACCCATAAAATAAACACAGTTCTAACTGCACATGTGATAACCCATAAAAATAATCACATAAATAACAATGGAACATGTAAATTTATCACACAATTGACACTTATCTTTGTAATAATGTCACCAATTGCGTGCTGACCTTCCACGAACCTCCCAGCCTTAGACCACACTATTCATCACTCTCAAAAGTCAGTCATCCCCGAGCTAGGACTAAACTCCACCCGGGTAAAAGGATTCCTAGCTAGGCTAAAGGCTCATAGACAATAGGAAAGACTTTGTCTCAGGTGCCAACTCAAAATAAAAACCTACAGTCCCCCATTCCCCACATACCTGTCCCACCCAGGAAGTGTACTCCTTCTTTGCTCAAATTCCTTTAGCTGCCCCACTTCCTTTCCAGGCTTTAGCAACAAGATGGACAGGAAGTCTTTGAGCACTATAGCTGCAGTTTAGCACCTTCAGAAAATCAATTACCAACAATTCTCTCACCCAAAGAATTTCTCACGGGCTTGACAACCTACCTCTTCAATATACCATGGGCCTAACAACATGCCTCTTCAATATCCCACCAGCCTGACAACCCGCCTCTTCAGTATCCCACCAGCCTGACAACCCGCTTCTTTATTCCATCTCCCAAGCTAACCAACTACCAAATAGATATGGCTATGGATACTGTTCAACTACAATGATATGAAGGTACGAGGGTAGCTCATTGACTATGTGAATGTTCATGAAATAATGGTTGAATGATGGAAGGAATGATAGACAAGATCCCAAAATGAACTAAGTCCCAACGATATGTATGCATGTCCCCAACTTGACACTTGTCATGTTGGGAGCTACTTTGGCCCACTTGTCCCCAACTTTAGAACTTAGGATAAAATAATTATCCATACTTTATGATTTAAAGAATATTAATATAATATTCATTTTTGGCTTAAGCTCCCTAGCTTAGCCCTTTTCTTTAACTTTTATCCCCCACCCCTTTTTCTCACTAGTGGATTTTAGTCCCCCATCTCTTTTATCATGGTCGTTCTGTGCACAATTATGTATTTTATATTAATGATGAGACATGTACAAAATAGGTGCACTGGCCTTCGACATCTAGGCTCTCCAACCTAATCAAAACATAAGAATCCTAGCTTAAAAAAACTGGCTCATGTTATATGCATATCTAAGCATGTGCAACTACACATCCATATGCACAAAGCATTCACTGTCAACATGCCTACTAATGCATATGCATTTTAACTTCATTGTATGCCTCATGCACTCTAGTGGATTTTTGTTTCAATTCACTTATTTATTTATCTATTTATGTTGTAGTCAGTTGTCCTTGAAATCCTTTAGATCCTTGCTACATTGTGTGCTCCCATTCTTCTCATCTGCACTATTGTTCCCTGGTCTAAATACTTTCCAGCCAAGTTCCCCTTGACCATTCTGTAATCCAAACAGTGTACTCAAATTGCAACAACTCCCCTTTGGGTAGTCATGCCCAACTTTACCTTTATGAGACATTCCAACACCCTTTCATACTTAATAACATTCCCAATGGAATTCCATTTTCATTCAGTGACACTTTTTAAGTGAGAGAGAATTTCCAATTCTCTGCATTAGCATCCTTCTTCCACTGTGAACTCTAATATCAGGAGTGGATCTCTTTCACACATAATCTTTCCAACCATCTGTGCCTCTCTTCCTTCAATGCTAGAAAATCATAATTTTACTTTATGTACCCCTCAATGAAATTTTTAACCTGCTAGCTTCATATCCTATGTGAGGATTCTTTCCTTGGTTGCGCCTTCAATTTATTCAGATTTTGTAGTTGTTGACTAATACTGGTGTTCCATTATTTTTTAGTTATTTATCCACTTTTCATTACTTTCATTGTATCTTTTGATTGCCTCATCCAACTCCTATAAGCTCTGTCATTCTCCCATGACCCTAACATCTTATCCTAGAATGAAATTGATATGATTATACCTCTAATCCTGCCAAAAATGGCAAGAAATCATCTCGTTAGAAATATACATATCATCAAAAAAATTATAAAAAAACTTGTCAATTAATGCTATAGGTACTTTTTCTTCTCGATCCATGAAGAAATATCATAGTTATCCAAAATAGAATGATTCCAAGTCCTCCTCTGAATCATATTTCTAACGAATGAAATCTCTCCCCAATCAGATATCAAAGTTGAAATTTAGGGCTCCCTGAAAACCCACTTTCAACCCCCTTAGTTGATACATAAATCGAATTCCACCCAGGCGCCTCCTTCAAACCATGTTCCACATGACTACAGCTCGAAACTGTGGGATTAATCACCCTTTACCACCCCACTCTGAGTTTTTTTTCTACATAGGAACTAGCGCAAACACCATGTCCGAGGGATTGCTTACCTTCCAGGCCCCTTTTTACCGATATTTAATCTCCAGTCGAATGGATGGTCCTATCCCCATTTGGAGGCTTCAATGAGCTCGATGGTTGTGACTTAATAAGGTGTTGAGATAGACAACTCTCAACCAATTTAGAAATTATGCGCTCCAGGGCTGCAGGATATTTCCATTCCTGAGTATTCCACTTCCTTGGAGTGGAAATCCACTAAAATACTTACACTATTCATCCACGGTTTAATCAGATGATCGAGAATTAATCAAGCATTGGGACGGATGGTATTTACACACTTCAAAATTTTGGCACTCTAGGGATCTTGGATATTTCCATTCCTGAGTCTATTACTTCCCTGGAGTGGCAATCCAGTGAAGTGCTCACCCATTCTCCCTCTGCTTGATCCAATGGTCAAGAAAGGTCCTGAAGGGACCCCAGAGTCACATACTCTCGAAGATGACACGACACACTGACATCACCTGAGGTGAAGTGTACCTATGGAACATGTGCCATGTGTCACTAAAAAATGAACAAAGTGGGGTCCAAAAGGTACCAAATATGAGTGACACATGTCCCCACATGACACCCCTACCATGTGGCATAAGCCACATCATCAACTACACAAATGATCCACAATCTCTTCTTCAAATCCCACAACCCGTGTAGCTTCACGGCTTTACATTTTTGTGAATTCGACACTTCGAGGATTTGATCTGAAACATACCCATAAATCACCAAAGTGGCGAAGTTTCAAAGTCCAAAATTCACTAAACCTCCACCACTGCTAGATCTGAGGGCCTGCAACACTCCCGAAGTCCTTCCCTCGATCTAACAATCAACAAAAAATTTCGAGACTTCGACGCTCCGAGGCTCCGTGTTGTATTAGTTCAACAAAGTTTAAAACTCCCGAAGTGAAATATTCCAAAGTGGTCAAAATCGAGTGACCATGATCAATGACGAAGATCCCTCCATGCCTCCCATCAAATCAGGTGACTAACGAGACTTCATGACTTCGATCTTCGGTAGTTCATGATTTTCCTACCTACCAAGATCATCGAAGCAATGAAATTCTGAAGTCTTACCTTTCATGCTTGGCCTTGATCGAAGGTTGATGATCAATAATCTAGATCTGATGGTTAGGACTTAACCCTTCCCAACCTCTAGTTTATCCTTTATCAGATGACCCTTGTTCACCTGTCCTCTGATCCAATGATCTAGAACTCCCTTGATCCCACGGTGGTGATCATTCCCAAATTCGAAAGGGGTGGTCACGTTCCAATGATCCCTTACAAAGGAGATATGACACTCTAGCTTCTGTGTGGACTCTGCAATGCCATTCATCCCGAGATTTATGATTTCAAGGTCATAAATTGATCTCAACCACGAGACTCTAACCAACAGAACCATCCCAATGTTTCAACCAGTAGCTATGATACCAATCTGTAATGTACCCAACCACCCACATGCGAGACACGTTGCAGTCCAGGGACTCACTTCACAATGACTTATCTCAAATCAAATCACTCATAAGTTAATTAAGAGACATGAGAACCACGTGCAGAAATAAAGATTCATGCCACAACATAAAAAAACAAACAACATGCAATGCACTACAAATAACCTTCCGACATGCACATTATTAATACATATCTCAAAGACAAGTAAATACACAACAAAATAAAATTATACAAAAAACAAAGATAACACTTATATTTCAAGTAAACATTCGCCAGCTGGATGCAGACCAAGGATGTTCCTCCCAACCATAGACATTGTTGTTCATTTAATTTCAATAGCAGGTCACCGCCAAGCTAAGGCTGTGAATCCATAAGGATGGGTCCTAGGCCAAATCTAAAAACAAACAACAATTAGCTAACTAGATATCAGGCTTCTCAACCTCACAACAAATATGAATTTCTAGCTCTGTTTCCCCTCATCCTGCACAACCAAAATAAATGAACACCTTTCTCTGTCATGCAGCCCCTCAGGATGTCCCACTTCTCTCCAGGGCTCTATTATTACTGGTCAAGAAATATCCCTACTGGAAACTCCAAGGATTCTCAGCTATGGACAACTCTATCTGAACTGCCATCAATCTCATGCACACAGGCATCCATTCCCTCCTGGAATGATCATTAAATTATATTACAACCATTTAGCAATGGTGTTGGACACACCTACCACACTTAGAGGGGGGGGTGAATGAGTGTGGGGCTCTTTTTCCCAAAACTGCCCTCTTGCACAAAAACTCATCAATTAGCATTCAACATTTATTCATTACCCATTGTTGTCATTTATAACCAGT
>ML778143.1:538919-559843 GCA_009831015.1 Picea engelmannii | reverse complement strand
AAGGTTGACAATTTAGGGGATAAGTATAATTATCCTATGAGATGCCAACTTTCCCATTTAATTTATTTCATATTTCTTCGAGAACACAAGAATTTAATTAGTTTATGTGCATAAAGTCACTCAATCATGCCAAGACTCCTCCTAAACAGTCACATGCAAATGAAATATAACCATTTTCCATTAATTTCATAACCTCAACATCAACGATCATACCCACAACAGACATGCTTGATAGAAAAGGGAAGAGTCTCACATCAATTATCCCTCTCATGAAATATCCATTGTTTATGTTCTAACCTAGTACCAATTAAAGCATATGGATTATGATTTATGTAATTGATTTTCTTTACCTATTGTAGAGTCCTGATCAAACATTGAGGTTATTGTGAATGATGGTGTGGTCTAGGTAACCAATAACACTTGGAATAAACACATCAACCTATAACCCTATGATCTCAAAGTGCACAACAAATTGCATAACAACACAATTGGAAGGATACACATAGATGGAATATTCATTGGATTATATTAGCAATAAAACCTTGTTCCATTACATGAATTAACAATCTAAGAAAGAGGAAAATAGTGCCAAAGAGAGCACAATTGATATCGACATTGTCACATCCCTGACTCTTGTATCCAACTAAAAATTCTTATCGCAAAATAACACAGGTAAATAACCAATGTTAGCGACGAATTCTTCCAATTCTAGATCTTGAGAAATTTACATCCTTTCTAGATGGTCAGCCTATTTGGGAATTCATGCTCGATGAGGTCCTTGGTAGTGTCTCATAACTGATCAATAGACATGGTGGAAATATCCATTGACTCACTAAATAAAGGTTCTTCTTTAAGTCTATTGTATATCACATAGATTTTTGGCATCTCCATTAGGAATCATCATCGGAATTGTCCCTTGGCCTACAACCATATCTAGCTTGTGATCTCCTAAATAAATGGTCATCTCTACCATGTCATCTCCTAAAGAAATTGTCTTTTCTTAGCTTTCATTATCATTCATTGAGGAAAACCACTACATTTTGTGCATCATATGCCTCATGGTATCAATACCCATAATAACCACCTTACAATTTGTACACTATGTTTATGAATATCCACCTTTGCATTCATTATAATCCAAAACTCATCATCATATCTACAACATTAAATTTTTTCACATGCTCACATCGTGAGGATGCATATTAAATAAATAAGAAACTAATATGGAATTAAAATCCAAAAGGGGAGAAATATCTTCAATAACTCTTCACGCGCTAGCTATAACCATTTTGCAACTCTACATGAACATGTCACAATTATCCCCAACCAATACATTATGGTCATAGAAAAAAATATTATGATAAGCACCTGCGTGTAAGAGAAAAAACACAACCAAGGCATAACAATAATGATCAAAATTCTAGGTAAAGCATACTTTTTAAGAACATTTCCTTACACAAGATCATTCATTCAAGCCCTTCTCTTCCCTTCTTCAAGATGTGACGTCCTCATAGCAAGACAAGCTAGTAACCATTAATTACTATAACTCAACAATCGCTTGAATCCATATTAGATATTATCAACGATACTCGGTGTTAAGAAGGAAGAAGGGTTGGTTTCCATAAGGTTTTAGAGGGTTAAAAGGAAGTGCAAGTATTTATTTAGTTAATGACCTCATGACTATTCCAATAGAATCTCCATGAAATGATGCATAATAAATTGGGTAAGTTGTCAAGAGACCACACAATCTAACTCCATTAAAAGAATGTGAAGGAGTCACAATGTCTGACTCTCTGTGCATATTCCAAGATCTATAACAACCCATCATGCATTGTATCATGGTGCTCTTAAATAGGTAGACATGTGTTTATATGAGGGAATATGCAAGTATTTAGTCCCATGAAAACTCTTGTCAAATTGTTGCCCCATAATAATTACCACTATATCATCAATGTCTATTTGTCACTGTAACAACAACATGATCATTGATTTGAAGCTCATGGATTGCTATGGATCAAGCCATTATGACTTGATGTGCTTTAGGATAGTTTGAAAGATACAAATTTGTAATACAAGAGTCATTTCTCTCCTTGAATATCTTTAAATATCAAAGAATATATATACATAACACCAAATCCAAGAGTACAATATCGCTAAGACAACCTCAAATCTTCATACTAGTTATTATCATGCTAGAAATGCCACCAAAGGATATTTCTAGCTTCAATATTAAGGAAAGCTCTTCTTTGGCATTCTATCTACTTGAAAACCGTGGAATTCACAATCTATTCTTTGATATAACCCTATAAGTGAATCCATTATCTATTTCTATTCCACGTCAAAAATCTTGAAGGTTCATGAACTTTTATAATATACCACACATCATGTGAAAATAAGCTCTTCATGCTACTTTTCCTTAAGACAATAATGAGGACAGATTTCAAAATCAAAATCAATATACAAGTGCACTAAGCTATATAAAGATCAGTCAACATATACATTTAAATGCCTCATTTCATTCATTTGTTTATTTATTGGGATTAAGATCCTTTCACATGATCCCATTGTTTGAGAATTAGTCACATGTATTATTGGACAAAGAATTTTTGTAAATGGAAAAATAAACTATTTGATCTTAAGTAGGAGTAGAGTTTGATAAGCAAAACTTATTGATCACTTCAAAGAAAATGGTTTTGGAAGAAGCCCATCGGATCCAACTTACATGTCAAAATAAAAGGTTTGCATGCCTTAGTTAAGGTCAGAGTGCACTACTCCTTTTACATAGTTTATTATTGTTTTTCCAAGGAATAGATCTAACCCTTGGGAATGTCATAAACCTTCTTTATAGACACCAACCAAGCAAGTGGAGATTAGAATGCAGACTAGTAGAATTGACCTAGACCAGTCCGTCTCAATACACAAATCCATGAAGCGTCCCTCTATACAATTTGGATGATTTCCATCTTGAGTGTATAGATACACTTAAAATTTCTTTGTAGTCTTCTAAAACAGCCAAAATGGATATGGTTTTAATAAGTTTATGTACACATTTTACAATCACCTTCCTACATAAAGATAGATTATCGAAGGTGGGTACTTTGCGGTGGCTTAAACAAGCACAACGAGTGAACCAAGGACAAAGTAAGTTCACCTTACAATCTCAGGGGGAAGAGAATCAAGTTTCCAGGAGAGCACTAGAAGGTCTACAGAAGGATGCAATAGATCCAAGAACCTTGAAGGGTTGAGCCGAGAAAAAGCTCAGGAGAAGCAGCATTGTCGCATGCAAAATTCTTGGAAGGAGTGCAGAAAAGGGCCGAGAACAGAGGAAGAAAAAGTACTAAGTGTGAACAAGGAGGAATGACTTGCCGAAGTCCCAAAGGCAAGCAGGGTCATCCATCGTTAGGAGGAGACAGGTGTAAAAATATCGGGAGATCTAGGAGTTAGAGCTCCGGAGGGATTGCCAAGAGAAAAGACCAATCTTCATGAAGTCATGAAGAGCAGAGTGAATCTAGACCGTTGGATCTAGAAGGGACATGTGGAGGAGATCCACACATTTTAGAGAAGTGGTGCTCCAGAAGAGATCAGGGGAGAACAGGAAAGAGACTCCTAAAGGTCGAAGTTTGAATAGATCACCTTCGTCGATCTGAAGGAGGAACGGGGTCCGTTGATCCTCGCACCTTTTGAGTTCATCGATTCAGAGTTCGGGAACCTAGGAGTTGGATGTTGTGGAAAAATCCAAAAGCCCGAAGCCCGAAGTGCTTTTTGTGGTTTAGCCCGGGACACGGCCCAAGGTCAAATGGTAGAAAGGGCCTAGTACAGAGAACGAGTGTCGCCATCACTTTCTTCAAAGGTCCAAGAAGAGATTCATGGGGTTAATAGGACCTGCGCTTTGGAGAAAGAGGGACATGTGATAAATTTGCATTGAGTTCCAGCAGAGGATCGAAGAGTCGATTCGACTCAATTGTTTGAATGATCCTAGGCCGGGAGGTCGCACAACCCTAGAGGGAGGGGGAGGTCTACACCAAGTACATTAGGAATCATCATTGGAATTGTCACTTGGCCTACAACCATATCTAGCTTGTGATCTCCTAAAGAAATTGTCATCTCTACCATGTCATCTCCTAAAGCAATTGTCTTTTCTTAGCTTTCATTATAATTCATTGAGGAAAATCACTACATTTTGTGCATCATATGCCTCATGGTATCGATACCCATAATAACCACCTTACAATTTGTACACTATGTTTATGAATATCCACCTTTGCATGCATTATAATCTGAAACTCATCATCATCTCTACAACATTAAATTTTTGTACATGCTCACATCAGGAGGATGCATATTAAATAAATAACCAACTAATATGGAGTTAAAATCCAAAAGGGGAGAAATCTCTTTGATAAGCACACCAATTGTAGCCATTTTACAACTCTGCATGAACATGTCGTAATTATCCCCAACCAATACATTATGGTCATAGAAAAAAATCTTATGATAGGCATGTGTGTGTAAGAGAAAAACAAAAACCAAGGCATAACAATAATGATCAAAATTCTAGGTAAAGCATACTTTTTAAGAACATTGCCTTACACAAGATCATTCATTCAAGCCCTTCTCTTCCCTTCTTCAAGATGAGACTCAAAGAAAGACAAGGTAGCAACCATTAATTACTATAACTCAACAATCTCTTGAATCCATCTTAGAAACTATCAACGATACATGGTCTTAAGAAGGAAGAAGGATTAGTTTCCATAAAGTTTTAGAGGGTTAAAAGGAAGTGCAAGTATTTGTTTAGTTAATGACCTCACGACTATTCCAATAGAATCTCCATGACATGATGCATAATAAATTGGGTAAGTGAAGAGACCACATAATCTAACTCCATAAAAAGCATGTGAAGGAGTCACAATGTTTGACTCTCTGTGCATATCCATCATGCATTGTATCATGCTGCTCTTAAATTGCATATTCCAATATCTATAACAACCCATCATGCATTGTATCATGGTGCTCTTAAATATGTAGGCATGTGTTTATATGAGGGAATATGCAAGTCTTTAGTCCCATGACAACTAGTGTCAAATTGTTTCCCCACAATAATTACCACTAGTCCATCCATATCTATTTGTCATTGTACCAGTACATCATGATCATTGATTTGAAACTCATGGATTTCTATGGATCAAGCCATTATGACTTGATGTACTTTAGGCTAGTTTGAAAGAAACAAAGTTGTAATACAAGAGCCATTTCTCTCCTTGAATATCAGAGAATATATATACATTAACACCAAGTCCAAGAGTACAATATCGCCAAGACAACCTCATATATTCATACTAATAATTATCATGCCTCAAATCTTCATAACATCTATAACATCTCTCATTAAAAAAATGATAAAACACTCCAAACATAACCATGTTGGATCTGGAATTCAAAGATGTGTCCTATATAATGGGTTTCCATTATGATTGGACTTGGGTTGTTCTCTTGCAAAACCTAGGCACAAGTCTTCTTCAACAATATGAAATAAAACCATAGCTACTAATTTAAAAAAAAACAATAAAACACTCCAGACATAACCATGTCGGATCTGGAATTCAAACATGTTTCCTATATAATGGGTTTCCATTATGATTGGACCTGGGTTGTTCTATTGCAAAACCTAGGCACGATCCTTCTTCAACAATATGAAATAAAACCCTAGCTACTAATTAAGGTGCACACACTTCCATAAAAATTTGAGATGTTAAAGGCCTAGGTATATAGAACCTAGTATTAAAACCATAGATGTATTGAAATATATCTTTGGAAACATATACGCAAGAGAGAGATCCGGGAAAGGTTTGAAATCAAATCAAAGTTTCAAGAGTAACAAATCAAGATCAATAAATCAAGCAGGATTGAACCACTAAGGTGGATATGGATCAAACTAGATCTCATCGCCACCCAAATTCTATATTAATGGTATTGGGTTAAATTTGGAATATAAATAATACAAGAATTGTGCTCCAAATGAAAAAGAGAAGAAGTGATCTATGATCATAATGTTGATAATCTTGTTTTCCTACCTACTAGATGATTTTTTTTAAAACCTAATTAGGAAGGCCCATAGGCCCTAAGGGTTATAACATTTCTCTGATACCATATGTAATGACATGATCTAAAATAAAAAAATAATAACATAAATTACTAGGTAAACTTCAATAAAATTTAGGAGCTATGATAGGCAAGGAACTTACCTGTGGTGAAGAACCCAAATTACATGTAACTTGGTAAATTGAGGAACCTAGCCATACCTTGATATTGATCCAGAAAAATGAAAAAACAAAATGAGGGATGAATCTCCACCCAACAATAGACCTTGCTACTTTAATCTTCAATAGCAATAGGTCACCCCCTAGCCCTCAATGTGATACTCAACCAATGTTCTTAAGCCTTGTTCTCTTTATAGACCAACCAAATAGAGATCTCCTTTTCTCATCATTTTCCCTCTTTATATAGAGTACATATGTGGTAAAGAACCCAGTCCATAGGGTCCCTTATTTAATTATTTATTTTACTTAAGGGTTTCTCCATTAATTTTGTTACTTATTTTACCATTCTCTTTAATTACCCAAATATCCATAACAAATACTTATTATGACCCCCTTTAGGATAATTATTATATACTTATTTGGTGAATATATTCTTGCTTGTTTATATTTTAAACCATATGCTAATTAAATTTCCCTCTATGTAAGATTGGTATCTCCTTGCGATGACATGATGAGGGGGGGATGGGGATCTACGGTTCTATGGCACCAAGGGCTTGTGGCCCGCACCTTGCGATCATGAGATACCCTCTTTCTTGACAATAATTCTCTTTACCTGGTGGTCATGAGAACCCTCTAACAAGACTGCAAGTACAACCCCACCCTTTTAAACAAACCCTCCCACTTTTCTTGACGACTCTTCCTCTTTGCCTCTTCCACCTGTGATGCTGCCTGAGGTTCCCTGAGTTGCTTGTGAACAGTCTAGGAGTGAAGAAGCGGATGACCTGTCTCTAAGGAAGGGAGTCCCAATGGCCACATATGATGATGAAGTAGATTACTCACCACATCCATGAGAGTTGCTCCCCTTGATGGGGACAACTGGAAACCCACCAGCTTTTTCCCGGCTACAATTTTCCGCTTCGATACCACTAGGATCTCCACCACTTTATATGCCTCCTTCTGTCCCCCAGAGTGACTTCTTCTCACATCTCTCTAGGGTAACATGATTTTACCCTGTACAAGTCTCGGGTTCCCCTTCCTAGCTCGGACGAGATCTCTGGGATAAAAACTTCTCGTCCCCAACGACACCCCCCTCCTCAAGTTTCAACAACACTTCTTACCACAACAATGCACTTATCCCACAAGATTTCACAACTCCCCTCTCTCCATCACACTACAACTTCTTCTCCTCACCTTCCCCTATAGTTGTATCTTGGACCTTCCCAGACCCCACGGTGAAACCAACTTCTAGTCAGGGGCTAGGATATCTTGGGGTACATACCAAGACACTTATGAAAACTCTCTTTGAAGATCAGAACGAAAGGGTCGTGCAAGCTCTAGAACATAGCTGAGATTTCTCCATAGAGTGCTACCTTCCTTTTAAGGGCTAAGACTACACACTAGGTCATGCACCTACGAAGTTGGACAGAGGGTTTTTCGCAACAAATCTTCATCCCTCCAAACTCAACGAATGGGACCTCAGCCAAAGAGGAGCACCAGGCTCCCGTCCACCCTTCTACTCGGATCTGGAAGCCCAAGGAACTTCAGAGAAAAGAAGGAGGAAGCGAAACAAATGTCTAGGGTCATCCAAGGCAGATCCAAACTTCATCCATGATGATGACCTTTCGATGGTAGGGGTATCGACAATGGGAAAAAAAACTCTAGTGGGGAAATCCTATGGCTGACAATTAAACAAAAAAACCCTGCGAGCCTGGGCCACTTCAAATCGGGGTGCAAACTCCACAAACTCGCCCAGTATCTTCCGCCTCTCTAGAGGTTGGTTCATGATTATTTTCGTTGAACCCTCTTAGGCCATGGCTTCTCTCCAAAATTGTTGGACAATTGATTCTTCCCTGATTCTTATGAATCTCTAGAACCCCACATTCAATGTTGCCAGCGAGCATCTCGACTCCATCCCAATTTGGGTCCACCTATCAGCTCTCCCTCCACACCTCTAGTCAAAAATTTGCTTTAAAGCAAAAGGGAAATTTTTAGGGGAAAACATAACAAAAAACATGGGATTTCTAGCCTCAGAAAAAATGGCGGTAACTCGAATTCTGGTCTCTCTTAACAATAGGCAAGGGTTAAGGGAATTCCTCAATCTCATAGACCTAATATGTAGAAGAGTTCAAATCCTAGACTATGAAGGCATTCCCTTCCACTGTAGACGATGCCATGAATACGACCACGTGGTCAAAGACTATCCAAGATATTTTCGGAGGCACCTTGGACACTCTACACATGAAGTCATGTGATAAGGCTGGGAGCACCAAGCTAGAACCAGGGAATTTTCCTCCTCATCAGTTTCAAATTCAGTGGGGACACTTTCCCCCACCCTAACATCTTTATAGGACTCCTCGACAACTGATCAACTGGATCCGGTCGGGGACACCTTGGCACTCATTTCAATAGTTGGCGACGAGGCATGTAACAACCACAACCCATAGACAACTCCTCAACACTTGATCAACAACTTATTTGGTATGCAACTCTCTCTCCCCCGCCCTATAAATGGTTTGCTAAATAATTTCAATTTTATCTTAAAATACTGCATCCCCCCATCCCAGTTTCCCCCCCTCACCTCCACTATCTCCCTAAAACCCCATTTCACCTTCGCCTCCCTCCCTTCTAATCTTCTAGACAAAGACCCCCCTCTAGTTGCTTCTCCTCCAACTTCCCCAATTTCTTGGTCCTCAGAGGAACCTTCCTCCGATGGATTTGAGGACTCCATCATTCACTTCCACCTACGCAAGATATCAGTCACTATCCCTACCGTAGACCCTAGAGGTCTTGGGCCTACTCCAGAACCCGTGAAAATGAAAAAAGGTCATGGCAGGCCTTCACACCTCTCCATAACACAATATCGTGCACTAATGGACATGAATTCAGGCCGAAAAGATTCTCTCCTCGAGGCCCTTAGAGAAACAACATCCCCTGTCGGGTTTCCCCCATGAAGCTCCTCTCTTTCAATTGTCGGGGTTTAGCGAGCCCCCCAAAAAAATATTATCTAAAAAGGTTGGTAACTTTCCACCAACCAGAGGTTGTTCTCTCCAAGAAAATCTAGCAAATGAATGCACAGCCACAAAATATCTCTCTACACTCTTCCCGGTATGGGATTTCCTAGGGCTACATGCCCATGGTAGATCAAGAGGCCTAGCCATTGGTTGGCCTAGACAAAGATAAATCCCTTAAACTCTTGGGCTTCTGAATCCTGTCTGGGAATTGAGGTACAATTCTAGGGTTTGGGGATGACTCTCAAGATTCTAAATGTATATAGACCACACACAGACATGATACTTTTCTGGAACTCCCTCTTTAACAAGGAACTCTTGAAGTCAGAAAATCTAATTATCGGTGGTGACCTCAACTTCTCTCTAGGTGAATCATAAATTTGGGGCCCCTCGACTCACCCAGATCCCCAAACTACATTTTCTAGCCACATTTTGGATTCAAATGGATTCATTGACATTGTTCCAATCAAACTGCTCCTCACCTGGAAAAACTTAAGAGTTGGGGAAGCACAAGTGGAAAAAAGATTATATTAGTTTCTGATCACCGAATCACTGTCATTGCTTCCTCTCCAATTTCGTCAATGGATAGGAAGTGGGGGAGACTCATATCACTTCCATGTATGGTTAACCTTCGAAGAGGGACCAAAAAATACGACCACCCCTTTCAAATTCAACCCCAACTGGATCAAAGAAGAAAGCTTCCAAAAATTGGTGAAATCAAATTGGACTCCCCTTTAGGATACGAGGGGAACTTCGACAACCATACAATTCATGGAAAATTTAAAAAAAATAAAGAATTTGGTCATTCCCTGGGAAAAAACAAAACAAAAAGAATATGAGAAAGAACTCAAAATCATTGAGGACCAACTAGAGTCAATCTACCAAGATTCAGAGTCTAGGTTCTCATCAGAAGCTTCACGATAAATTCTTAGAAACCTAGAGGTAAAGCGAAGAAAACTATTGGCAGATCAAGAAGTAACCTAGATACTTAAGAAAAGGGAAATCTGGCTAACAAATGGGGATGAGAACACAAAATTATTTCATGCCTTTTCCAAAGGTGGGAAAGCAGCTAATACAATATGGAGCTTAAAGGATCAGGAAAACAAACTGGTTACTTCCTTCAAAGGGATAACAACTATGGGAAAAAAACACTTACAGACTTTATTCAAAGAAGATAGAAGGACCAACATAGCCAACATCATCAAACTGGATTTTATTTTCCTATCTTCGTGGACAAGGAAGGAAACAGAGATATTTATGTAGAAGTCATTGAATCTAAACTCAAAGACACCTTGCAAAGCTTCCAAAAAGATAAAATCCCTGGTCCAGACACTTGGTCAATTCAATTCTATCTGGGCTTCTTCGATCTGATCGAAGGTGATATTCTCAAAGTCGTAGAGGAATCCATATTAAATGGAAGAATTCACAACCCACTCAACACCACCTTCATAGATCTAATTCCCAAGGTAAACGATCCTCTCTCCTTTGATGATTTCCGACCCATCTCACTCTGCAATTGCATATATAAAATCATTGCAAAGGTAATATCCCATATGTTGAATCCACTACTCTCTTCATCCATCCCGAAAGAATAGTTTGGGTTCCTTGAAGGTCGACAAATCCACGAAGCAATTGGGTTCACTCAGGAGGGCTTTCATAGTATGAGAACCAAAAAAGTCAAGGGCACCATTTTAAAGATTGATCTCTCCAAGGCCTTCGATGGGGTAAGTTGGTCTTATATCATGCTTCTACTCACCCATCTTGGATTCGAGGTCCCCTTCATCAAATGGATAATGGACTACATCTCCTTGGTCTCCTTCGTGGTCCTCATAAATGGAGCAACCTCACCTTTCTTCTCTTGTGAAAAAGGAATTCACCAAGGATGCCCCCTCTCCCCTCTACTCTTTCTGCTAGTGGTCGAGGGACTAAGAAGGGCTATAGAAAATGCAGTTAAATCAGGGTATTTTTCATGGAATACAACTAACCACAAGACTAAGAATCACACATTTAGTTTTTGTGGATGCCATCCTCATCTTCTGCAGTGGTCGAAGGCAGGACGAAGAAATTCTTTCAAATATTCTCTCCCTCTTTCACTCGACAACTGGTATGAAAATAAATATACAAAAATGTACACTTTCCTTCTCTGAAATGGAATGTGAGGATGAATAAATCTATCGAAGTCTCTTTCCCTATACTTTTCAAGAATTCTCAGAAGGCCTAAAATATCTTGGTTTTCACTTAAAACCAAATAACTACCTCAAAAGGACTCGAAATGGTTGATCTCCAAACTGGAGAAAAGACTATCTGGATGGAGCTTCAAGTGGCTCTCAAGGGAAAGAAGACTCACACTAACCAAAGAAGTTCCAGAGGCCACCTTGGTCTACTTGATGTCGTTGTCCTGGATACCGAAAGGAACACTGGAAAATATTAGAAAATTATGCTCTCAATTCATATGGTCAGGTACTAGAGACAATATCACACAACCGTGGGAAAAGTGGGATCACCTAGCGTGGCCAAAAGCTCTGAAAGGATGGGTGCTTAAAAAATATTTTTGTTTTCCAAGGCTTTGGCAACAAAAGCAAGGTGGCGCCTCATTTCAAACAACAACCTTTGGTCCATAGTTATGACCCAAAAATACATATCCTCGGAGACAGTGGAATACTGGATCAGATCCACAAGCAAGTCACACAAACAAGGATCCATCTTCTGGAAATCTCTTATTTCCTCTTTTCTAGTAATTGGAGAAGGATTTTCCTGGAGAGTAGGTAGAGGAAATCACCTATGCATTGGAGAGGACCCATGGCCTAGAAGTGGGAACTCTCACATTCTCTATCAGGAACTATTCAACCTTCTCCACAAAAAAATATTTTCCTACTCTCCCATCTGATCGACCCAAACACTACTACTCTCTAGCATCAGGGATGGAAAAGAGGAATTGATATTGGGATATTAGGGGCCCTTGCAACTCAATATAAAAATTATATTTCAGCACTATAGTTTAGACACATAAGACTCCTTGACAGGGAGGATGAGTTGGTTTGGAAAAAGGATCCTTTGTGAACATACACCCCAAAACTGGGATACATCGCTTTAAGCCTGGACCTCTTTCAACAACACCAAATTTGGTGGTAGAAAGGACTCTAGAAGCTAAAATTTCCACAAAAAGCCAAAATCTTTCTTTGGGTATCCCTAAATGGAAAAGTACCTACTTGGGAAAATCTACAAAAGCATCAATTCAAAGGACCTGGAAGATGTCCCCTTTCCCATTCCGAAAATGAAACAACCTTCCACTTTCTTATATCCTACCCTTACGCCCAAAGAGTTGGATGAAAGATTCAACTAGCATTGGACAAACATGCACTTGGGGAGGGCCAGGTATGAAACAAACTTGGGAATCCTAGACTCATGACACAAGATACAAAGAACTAAAATCTCTCCCCCAATCATAAACTTGGGCATATGGTTGGCCCAAAACGCATCACTCTTCCTTGACAAAGATTTTGTCCTAGAAAAAACTGCAGCACAAAGTTTCTCAATACTCTCACATTTTCTGCAAAAAAAAGAAGGTCCAAACATACATCCGATCTAGACAGAGACACTAGACAAATCCAAACCATGGGCTTACTTTGATGGGGCCTCACAAAATCAAACTTGTGGGGGTGGATTTGTACTTCACCAATTAGAAAATCTTTCCTTTCATATAAAGTTGGAGTTGGGACAGGGTACAAACAACTATGCAGATCTATTAACTTTAAAATTACTACTTCTCTTTGCAAAAGAAAAAGAACTATTGCACCTCCAAATCCTTGGAGACTCGATGATTTCCATAAACTGGGCAAGAAAACTTCAATAGTGTCACAACATTTATCTCCTCCCTATTCTAGAGGACATCCTTCGAATGATGGAAGAATTTGACACAGTGACTATCTCCCATGTCTACAGGAACATGAACATGAACATGAACATGGTAGCAGATGCACTATCAGAAGAAAGGCTACCCCTTGCTATGGTCCAATGGCACATCACATAATACAAGAATGGAGACACACACGCATATTACCACCTCCCTTTTATAGACACAATGGTTCAACAACAGGATCAACAACAACAATAAAATTTTTGGATGAAAAGTTTATATGGACCCATGGAGTCAGCAAGAGATAATATTAACATATTCAACATCTTATCTTTGCAAAACACTTTTAGTTTTGGTTCAAAACAAAATCTCTTTTTTACATACTTTTATACTCAAAGACCTTGTTCTGGGTGATAATGTTTTTGTTTTTAAAATGTCTTTTTCCAATGCCCCCCTTCTTGGCATAGAGTCATGGACTTTCTTCTATATTTTTTGGTACATATATGACACCCATGAGGTGTTGTGATCCTTGAAGCACCTACAAAATGTAATTTTGTCTCTTTGGATGAATAAAATTACGTTTTTTTCCATGGAATTTTTTTTTTATATACTTATTTATTATTATTTATTCCTATAAGTATTTATTATGAACGTTTTAGGAGAATTATTATATTCTTGATATTATTATTATTATTAAATAATAATAATATGGGGCGTGATGAGTGTCTTTGAATAATATGCATGGATACAAAAGTAAGATAGTTTGTAAAACCCACCACTTTCAACTTGTGGCATACCTAGTACATCAAGGAATAGAGGTAACATACCTACTTTGAGTAGTTCTTCTATGGGAATAAAGGGATGGGTACTTAATCCATGATTATGATCTAGGGGTGTGTAGTAAGGGGCATGGGGAACTCTTACTCCTTAACAACTGATCCTTCCAAATTTTGAACCAAACTATCATAAATATAAGTGAACCACATGATAACATTGATTCAACTAAAAATTACCCACTTTTAAGTGGAAAATTGAAATAATGATATAATAATGGGAAAATGGGACTAAATGAATATAATAAAATAAATATTGGAGAATTATATCCAAGCGACATAGAAGGGAGATGAATAATAGATATTTTTTTTTAAATAATTAAGAATTCTACATGGGAAGGTGAGGTGGCTAGCCTCACATAGCCAATATATAGATGAGGCCTCCATGCATTTTGGGGGTGTGTGACCTGAAGAATACAAAATCTTTCCAAAATGAGAATAAATGAAAATGATGTGATTAGCTAGATCTAGAAGGAAAGGCTAGATATTCATCTTTGTGTCAGAACTGTTGCAATGATTGGATTGACATGGCTAGTAGTCGAAAACAATACCATATTTATTGGTGGCATGCCCACTGTTGGTGCATATTCAATTGATTGAATATGGTTTCTACTCTTTCTTATGATCCCACGCAACTCTAGGGTCCCAGGATAAAATTTCTCCTTAGTTACGATAGGGTGGAAACTGGTTGGCACTCACTGAGTTGACAAAGGAAAGGAGACTAATTAAACTTGGAGCACTTATTCAATAATTGGGAGAAACATTTTAGTAGTCATAATGATGTATTGGGCTATCTTGTTCTTGTAGGATTGATTTTATGATTTAATTAACACATAAAAGTTGATTATGTTATGATTGGACATACAATTGGTAATATGGATTATTCATGATTGTTATATGAAGTTTTTCACTAACTAGTGTTGAAGTTAACATGTTGATTGTAGATACACGAAGAGTGGCTTCTTGAACTTAAGAATTCTATTGTAGAAACTATGATGCTAGGTATGTTATCATGAAAACCCTTAATGCCATTGACAAATGATAGGGAATGGTCTCTAGAGTAAGTAAGGGCTAAGTAGTTCTGATTGGTAGATTAAATTGGAAAGTGTATGTTGGGATACCTGTGGATAATTTCTCCTTTCTTTGCTTATATTATTTTAAATTCTTGAATTTTAGTTTTTGAATTAACCCTAATTAGAGAATGGCAAAGGAATCCATAGAACGAGTTTTTAATAGATGCATAGCATGTTTGTGTTATTATTAATGGATTTTTCTTAATTTTGTTTTTCTGTTTTATAGATGAATAGGAGGATACTAATCTACTATAAATTGGAATAACATTGTATACTAGGTGTTAGAAAGAAAGATTGTATGGAGTAACTAACTCTTATGCATATGGACAATGAATTTGTGAGAAGATGTTCTAGGATTGAGCTATGATTTGGATATTTTTGTTGGTAGAAAAACTCGAAGATGAATAGTGTTTGTCTTTAGAAATTTATTATTTCCTTTCTATTACATACTTACACGTTCTTGTAGTTTAATTATGAATTTCATTTTTTTGTTGTTGAATTTAACGAGTGAAATATGCATTAAGTTACCAATAGATAATGAGTGAAAATATCTATTTTCATGTCATAAAACACACACACACACACACACACACACACACACATATATTTGTGACTGGTGGAATCAACAAATCGTCAATCAGGTACTCGTGTGACACAAGGTTGTGTTATCCGACTGCTACCACTATAACCTCCATGTGTTTCCAAAATGCCCCATACACGACACACAAGGTAAGATGGGGTTTCAAACCGATGACTTAACATAACAAAGTGTCTTAACTAGTCGAAATCTCAAAATGGAAACTTAGATTAATCGATTATAGTGTCATTTCATCTCTTTGTAGAGGTCTTTCCATCATTTGGAATTTATCACGTGTTTACTCTCACTCTATAATGTTTATTCATTGCAGTGTTACACACATGTTTGTCACACTTAAGTGAGGGAGTGTTTGTCATGATCCCTAGACATGTTGAGGGAAAAATTTATCATATGAAAGTCAAAATACTATGTGCACGTGTATTATTCATTTTTATTGGAAAAATGAAATTAATTTAGTGTGATAATCAACCTCACATCTAGTTTCCTAATCTCAAGGAGAAGTTGATATTCTCATGGATAGTTGAGAGATTTTCTCAAACCAATATCCTAATTTGATGGATCTTGAGAGATATTTCCTCCCTAAAATCATTGAGAGATATTTTATCCCTAAAATCCTTGAGAGATATTTCCTCTCTAAAAATCTTGGAGATCCCAATTTATTGGATCTAGCGAGTGATATTATCCTTGGATTGTTGAGTTAGTTCTCAAATAGAAAATTAATTAAATTCCTTATGTGAGAGCTTAAGAGGGGAACTTGGGAATATCGTACCTTTGATCTTGTGACATTCAAGAGAGAGGGAGAAGGGTTTTTAGAGTGTCAAACCTTTGATCTTGTGAGAAGGTTGTTCATAGGATCATACCTACCATCTGGTAATGCACAAAGGGGATGGGAAAAGGAGATATTGGAGGAATTGTTGCAACATCATCATTGAGGTTGTAAATATTCCATTTCTTTTCACTTTTAGTATATAACTTGGCCTATTTATCATAATGTCTACATTATTCATTTCATGAATGATTATCTTTCTCTTGTTTAAGTACAACATATAAAAATCTACTTTCATATAACGATATACAGTAACAAAAGAGTGTCTCATCTCTTGCAGGAGGGATACTTCTCGAAGCTTGGAGATCAAGTTCAAAAACTAGAGAAATGAGGAAAACCTACATGAAAGAGGTAAGTCATCTATCTTTTCCTTTTTCTCTCTCTGTTCCGATTTCATTAATGAAAATATAAATTAGTCTTAAGGGGAAGTTAGTGTCCATTTGTTTCCCTTCCATCTTGGATAGAAGGATACCCGATCCAGAGGGTGTTTCACCTGTCTGTAGGGGGGAATTCACCACAACAGAAAAATGGCGACTCCACTGGGGAAGAACTTTGATGTTTTCCTCAATTTATAACTCTCTTGAATTATGTTGCTTGCTTGACATTTATGGTTATTTTCTTGTTATTTGAGCTCTTCCTTTTCCCTCATCTTCATTAGGAACTGTACAAAGTTAGTATCACGATCCTTGTTGAATCTGGGAAAAAAAATATGCTTTTTTAACCACTTCCAGGATTCAACACTCCCCTATAGTGGCTTGCAAAGCATTGAAAACCCCCATCAACCCTCCTTGTCTGTGTTTTGGTAAGTGTTGAGCTTTGTTCAATTCCCTCTCTTACTTATTACATGAGCATTGATCTCCTTCCTAGGTACATTTTGAGCTCATTTTACCTCTTTCTTCTCAGATTATTGATTCTGAGATTTACCTTAGAATATTTCATGCTTTGTTATGACTTTGTTTAATTGAAAAAATTGCATTTATCACTCTTTTTTCCTCTTTTGAGTTTGAAAATCCTTCAAAAATATGGAATGAGCATGAATTCCTTGGGCTAACCTAATCCTTTGGTCAAATATATCTTACCATTAGTTTCATCCTCATCACGAAAGTTCTCAAACTTCAGTTATCTTGATTTCAAGACTTTCTAAGTCTTCTTCATTGATTTAGGATTGCAAGGGTTTCTTTGAGCATTGTTTTTTAGCTTCTTATTATCTTCTTTGGAAATATTTTGACCCTTTGAATATTAGAATCTCTATATCCTTATTGAAACTTGGAATTTATCTTTGATTCTTGCTACTCATTTTATGAGGTTTTCAAAAACTGATTTCCCTTCTCTTTTTATAGATTTGGGTTCTTGTTTGAACTTGTGTTGGAAGCATTCTGACATTTGGATTCTTTTAGTTCTTGCTTTAGTGCATATTTTGTTTAGATTTTTTTCTTCGTAATCCTTTTCCTCGACATCGAAATATTTCATTGAAAGTAAGGAATAAAAAAACATTGCATTTGAAATCATTTCATTGAATTAAAAATAAACAATAATTCTTGCATTCTAGTTAGTGGGAGGAGCATTTTTTAGATTGTGTTTTAAAAACATTTTCCTCTCATGGCCCTAGGGGCCAAGAAACATGTATCCTATAGTTTCTTTGACTCATTTACCAAACACCCTTTACATTCAAAGAGTAGTTCATGTTTCTTTCATTGAATGTTATGCTTGTTTCTTTGCTTGAAACCTCTTTTTCCTTTCTATAGACAGGCTTCATCGAAACTGAATATTGCAATCCATTCATATTTTCTTTTGATTTCTTCTTGGAGTCAGAGTGATCACATCATAAGTTTCACTTCCATTTACCCTTTTGAGTAACAACAATCATAAAAGGAACAAGTGCATAATCTAAAATCAATTAAATTTTTTCATTTATAGAAAACCAATAAGTCTAGGATTTTAGGGCCTTGGTTGTAGGGTGGAGAGAAAATTATCCAAGGCCAGTGAAACAAAACAAGGAAAACTAATGAGAGAAAATTCATTAGTAACGTGAATTGTTTTTTGGGAAAGCTCCTCTAACACAGGATTCAAGTGGTAGGAGAAGTTGAGAAAAGTGCTTGGATTGGTCCCCAACACTCTCTCTCGGTGGGGTTATGCAAGTCAAGGGGGAAATATTAGTAGTGGAAATTATTCGAGGTGACACCACTATCTGATTTGTTTCAGATCTAAGACATTTGTCTTACGTTCCCTTCCCATTCACATAATCCCTCTCCCACGACCATTCCTCTCAACCACCAAGCGTGAAGTGGTATCCCTAGTTGCTTTTCCTAGCTTACCTTCCCAGGTGATTGTAGTGGTGGTACTGTCAGTACCTGAGACAGACGTACAACACATGATTTGGCTCCTTAGGAGGGTAATTGGTTGCATCTAGTACTTGCACCTCTAGATGTCCATTACATAGTAGTTTTGGGTAATTGTTTCTCATATCTTCTTTGACAGTCCCATATCCCATCTCCGGAAGATCCTTACATCCTTTTTTCCCTGACACAAGGGATTTGTTTACTTTCTCTTATCTTATAGGGACTTTGGTAGTGTGTGCTATTTTATTTAGCAGACCCTAGGTTCAGTTTGTGTCTATGGAAATATTTCTTGGGACTACCAACCAAGGAACCCCTTTTGTTTAACAACATAGGTATTCCAATAAAGGTTGAACACCTTCAGTAACCACTCACACAACTAGATCAAAGATCAAAATATCGATATTTTGACATGGTAAAACCCCTACAGGGAAACATCCACGACCCCACCCAACATGGCCACTTGGAGCAATTTATTAATGCAAAATAAAAATATTACAAAGATATTTACAAGAGATTTCCTCACAATCGATCATCGAAAAATGACGCTCTATGCTCTTTAAATAGATATCATGGAGCAATTGGTTGTTAATCCATGGATCAATGCAGTCGTTAAGATCAAGGAGAATATGAATCGTCAAATCAGTCTATGTCAGAAACATATCATGACCATCAGATTTCCTAACTACAAATGCATACTAATCCATACTAAAGAAATACACTTTTACCTAACGACACATTAGACCAAGTAGATATTAAATAAATCCTAAGTGTCTAAATATCCTAACATCCTCCCTATAAGAACAAATTTGGATAGGATTGAAGGATTTACAATAGTGAAACAATAGGAGAAGGAAGGACGCATTAGAGCATATCCCCCCTTAATGACAACTTCATGAACTCCTAACCTAGATCGAATTTTGGAAAACTTGTCTTATGTAAGAGACTTTATGAAAATGTCTGCAACTTGATCTTCTGTAGGGAAAAAGAACACTTCAATAACTCAATCATGAATCAGATTTCTGATTAAGTGCATGTGTAGCTTGATGTGTTTGTTGTGCTGATGTTGAATTGGGTCTTTGGTGAGCTTGATGGTACTATGATTTTCGCACCAAAGTTTAGTTGGATTTTGTCGTTGAAATCCAAACTATGAAAGGATCCATTGAAGCCACAAGGCTTCTTGAATTTCATTTACCACTACTCGGTACTTTACTTCTACTAAAGACAGTGAAATATCATGTTGTTTCTTATAGGCCCAAGTGACAGGTCCTGAACCAAGGCTGAAAACATAACCTGTAGTAGACTTATGATCATCAGGGTCGTCGGCCCGATCTAAATCAATGAAACCAACCAATAAAGGAGCCCCCTTGAATTGTAATGTATCCTGAACTGAATTTTACCCCAGACATACCAAAGTATCATTTTATTTTCTTTCCAATGGATTTCATGGGGTGTTTTCATAGACCAGAAAACAATACCAACAACGAAGGAAAGATCAGGACATGTATGAGTCATTTATAAGAGGATACCAACTAACTAATGGTACAAAGTGGCATCAACTTCGGGAGAAATACATGTGGCAACAAGATTGAATCCATACTGGAAGGGAGAAGGGAGTACTTTACAATATTCCATGTGGAAGAGATGAAGAAGGTGAAAATAATACTTAGACTGGGAAAGAAAAATTACTTCATTGGTTTGCAAAACTTGGAGGCCAAGGAAATAGTGTAAAAAACTAAATCTATCATTTAAAATTTCTTCTTAAGGATGGTTTTCACATGGTTTAAAAGTTTCGAGTCACTACCATTAAGGATAAGGTCATCAACATAAAGGACAAGGATTATGATATGGCTTCCTACTTTCTTGGTATAGACATTAGGATCAAAATGGCATCTAGAAAATCTGGTGTCAATAAGAAAGTTGTCCATTTTGGCATACCAAGATCGGAGAGCTTTCTTAAGACCATAAAGAGATTTCTTAAGGTGACAAACAAAGATAAAATCATTCTGGACATAGCGAGGAGATTGTTCCATGTAGATTTATTCTTGTAAATCCCCATGCAAGAAGGAAGATTTAACATCCATCTAATGGACCTCCCATTTATGTGAGGTAGTGCTGACCACTCCAAGTTGCACAA
>ML778143.1:522289-538869 GCA_009831015.1 Picea engelmannii | reverse complement strand
GGACATAGCGAGGAGATTGTTCCATGTAGATTTATTCTTGTAAATCCCCATGCAAGAAGGAAGATTTAACATCCATCTAATGGACCTCCCATTTATGTGAGGTAGTGCTGACCACTCCAAGTTGCACAAGCTTATATTTCTCTCGTATTTAAGGAATTGAAAAAGGACTCAAGAGAGGAATTTTTATAAGCAGTCCCTAGAGCTTCTCTAGTGGCATAGAACGTAGATACAAACATTGAATATACATTACCAAGAGTATAAAGAATAATATATATGCAATTATCTTCTTCCATCTTTATGTTACATTCTTCACATAAAATTCTAAGTGTTTTGAAATTAGATAAATAGTCTTCAATGAAAGAAAATTTATTTGGACTCAAAGTCATTATCTAATTTTCTATCTAGTGGGATCAAATGGTATTGTGTTTACCAAAAAAAAAATCAATATTTTCCCGAGCTTCATCAAGGTCATTAATTCCTTTAAGGTGAAATATTAAATCAGAAGAGATGGATATTCCAATCAGTCCACATGCTTCGTCATTCCTATTTTCCCATTTTTATTTTATTTTAATCATCAGTAGGTTCCAGTTCTTTTCCCATGGTAATCTGGTACAATCCTTTACTTCTTAATAAATCCTCCACATGGGATTTTCATTGGAAGTAGTTGGTGTTGTTGAATATTGAGTAGCTTCAGAAGACATCCTTATTGTATTTGACCAAGACAAACCCTAAATAATATTATTATATTATATTTGTTAATTAGGCCGTATTTTTCCTTTGTAAAAGTCGATCCTATTGTGCCTTGACAAGTAAAACAAAAAATAAAAGGGTAAAGGAACAGGTCGTCCTAGACCTAATTTTAGGCTGGCCAAACCACTATTTATAAGATAGGCCAACACCTCATTTTCACACTCACTCACTAGATCTGCAGCCAAGAGGAAAAGTGCGTAAGTTTGACAGGGAGACACTACTGCAGCTAGGAGGAGACTTGGTGGAGGGTTTTGGTCTATCTCTTGGATATATCTTGGTTACATGGTGCACTACTCTTCCCCAGTCAAGGGTTAGAGGAGGATCTTATTCTTTGATAGTTCTCTCTTGGAGAGAAGCATTGTTCTTGGTTGAAAAACCTATATTGAGGAAGTTTGTTGGGTTTTTCCCCTTAGGGGGGTTTTCCCAGGGTAAATCTTTTGCATGTTGTTTTTTCAATGATCTTTTGTATGCAGTTATTGTGATAATGGTTTAATAAGTAAAAGAACACTAATCCAGTTAACTGCTTAAGTAGAAAAATCAACATGGTGTCAAAGTGGGCCTGAAAGAAGATATTTTCATAGCATAGAAGAAATCGCTGAAGAAGTTAAGAGCATAGGAAGACTATCCTAACTCTAGCGCACCTTTTTCCTGGAACAGGTTTCCATTTTAGACAAGTTTTAGAAATTAGGGTTTCTACATAAACCCTAAAAGGTGACATCATCCACCTTGCTGAAGGATGTTGGACAAAGTAATACCATCTAGGATCTCACCCTAGGAGGGTGCATCTAGTCCCTAGATCAAAATTCCAAAAATTGAAGTTTGAGAAATTAGGGTTTTCTCATAAAACCCTAGGTTGCAGTTGTAGTTGCAGTATCAATTGCAGTTACAATATCAATTGTTGTTGCAGTTGCAGTGCTAGTTCCTTCATGCCATTTTTTGTGGCAATTGAAACATTAGTTGCAATACCACACCAGTTGCAATGAAAGTTTGTGTGAAGTGTTGGGACTGATTTTTGATTGTCCTAGTGTGCGTTACCCTAGAAAATCTCCATCTACCTTTAAATTACAAGTTGAAGCACCTTTGAAGTTTTAAAGGTTCGTTATTTCTTGCCACTATTGTCGGATGGTTCCACTACCTGTCGATACTGTTAGAGGTATGTACTTACATATGTTTAAACTGTGTCAATATTTTAAGGGGTATTTACAAGAGAAATGATCTTTTGTCTAAACAACAATTGTAGATCCAGAAGAATCTTAGATCCAACACATTCAGAGGAACAATGCACCACAATTTTGATTAATTTGATATGCCTCTATTTTTTATGGAATTATTGTGATCTTATGAACATCTAGGTTGTATTTTGATCTGTTGAAGTTATTGACTATCATACTGACCATTGGTCAAAATTAAAGTCAAAGTATTAGATTGATTAAGGTTGAGATTATACATCTTATTCTCTAATTCAGATTTATGTCAAGAAGACATATTATCTTAGTATAAAGGACATGTTGAAGAGAATACTTGTCATCTTGAGTGAAGGAGACTTAGAAGAAAACAAACAACACTCATTCTTGAGGACAAGACTCCAGGTTCCAGGTTTGATTAATTAAATTGATAAGATTCAAATTTGCACGTATCAAGTTTGATACCTGCCACATTACAAGTAAAGACTATAGTTGTGATAACAATCTTTGAAAAGTTTTTGAATACTTGGTAGCATGAGAGAACTATTGAAATAAATGCTTATTGTAATCATTTACTAGTTATAACTAACTTCTCCTCTAGGAGAAACTTCTTGTTTTGTTTCCAGGTTACCATGGAAGAATGATTGATCACAACACTAGAAGATTGTTTCTCTCATTTCTTATTATTGTATTTCTTACTTTTGGATCTTGTTTCAAGAAGGTCACAAGTAATACCTATGAAGGAGCCACTTTGACAATTATTATTTCTATTATTATTATTATTATTATAAAGAGTATTATTCTTGTCTATTGTTTCTCTCTTGTTGTTCTTTTTCTGGGCAGGTCACACATCATAACCATGAGGGATATATAGTGACAGTTGCAATATGAAACATATTATATGAGACATGGAGCAGACTATCCAAGTTGTATACATGACCGTATACATCCATGTACAAAAGAAGAAGAAGAAGCTACTTTTGCTAGATACATAAAATCTCATATGGAGATAGATAATGAGGATCAAAAGTCTCCAAAGATGACATAAAAAATCCCTCTAGTGTAGTTAATCACTCTTCGGATCACTAGGAAGAGTTAGTAGATCCAGAAGGGCCTACCCAAAATCATTGCAGTAACCATGAAGAGACCAATATGGTCCTGTGACACTTTGCAGGATGCAAAGCCATATATCATTGACGATCCATATCATGAGCAACAGATGGCTCCACCAGTGGTGAGGTAGGTGGCCCCACCAAGTACCATCTCAGAAGAAGATAGAGTTCATAGGGATTCAACCCTCATGATCTAGTAAGGAAGAGAAAGCTCCCCAGGACCATTCACAGAAATTTACAAAGCCTGATTTGTGTCCAAAGGATTCTCCCAGCAAGAGAGAGAAGACTATGATGAGACACTTTCTCTAGTAATTAGAAGAAGTATATATATATATATATATATAACATGATTCATTAAAAGAAGCCGACATAGTATGAGATTCATAGGGAGAAGGTATGACAGTCCTTGTATTTGAGATTGCGTTATCTCTAGTGCCAGTTGGCGTCATACATGAGTTGGGCCATGGAGACATGAATACAATAGAAGATTGAGTTAGCTCCAGAGAAAGAGGATAAGTTACCCTCAGTGTTAGTTATTGAGCCACTCTCAATTTCAGATGAAGCTATTGTTGTGATAGAATATATTAGCTATTATCAGAGTTCGAAAGCTATAGTGAGAATGGAGAAACCATTCTCAGCTTCAGAAAGAACAACTGCAGGTGAAAATTCTTAGTTCAAGAAGGAACAACTGTAGAGAGAGTAGAGGACATACTCTCAGGTAGTGAGACAGATAGTGCTTTGCAGAAAAAACATAGAGCTAGCACATGATTGTGCAGATTGAGTTGCAACTGAGCAAGTGTACTAGTTTGGTACAATGTGATGTGAAAATTTGGTTCGTTGATATATTTGAAAGAACACGAGGATATATATATGTTTTGTGGTGAAAACAATGATTCATTAAATGATTGATCCTAGAAATGTTCACCTGATTATGGAAAAACATGTGATGAGGTACCTAAAGGGTACAATTGATTATGGACCCATATATATCTCGGATTGTGACATAAGATTGTAGGAGTACACAGATACAGATTGGGCAGGAAGTGTCACAGACAAAAAAAATACTTCTGAATGTTGATTCTGTATGGGATCAGTTGTGATCTCGTGACTCAATGAGAAGAAGACCTATATGGCACTCAATTACATAGAGGCATACTATGTGGCATCATGGTAAGCTTGTGGCGAAGAAGTGTGGCTTCGGAAGTTGATTGCAAAATTGTTTGATCTTAAGTTGGAGGAAACCTGTATCTTTTATGACAACCAGAGTTGCATAATTTTTTTAGTGAATCTAGTGTGTCATGACAAGTCCAAGCATATCGAGATCAAGTACCATTATATCCGAGAGATGATACATAAGGGAGCAGTAAAGCTCCAGTATGCTCCTATCGACGAACATGAAGTAGACGTGTTGACTAAGACTCTATCAAGAGAGAAGTTCGATACTTTAGAGATGAAATTGGTGTTGTCCAGAAGGATTTTCCCTCATGAGAGGGAGTGATGTGTTCCCTAGTAGTGGGAAGTGATGTGTTCCCCAGTAGCAGGAATTGATGTGTTCCCCAGTAGTGGGAAGCGATGTGATCCTTAGTAGAGGGAAGTGATGAGATCCTCAGTAGAGGAAACTACCCTAGCGTAGGTTGGTAACCCCAACGCAGGATGGTATGCTACCCTAGGATTGGTTGGTAACCCCAACTCAGCCTAGTACGCTACCCCAACACAAGTTGGTACGCTACCCAGGTGCATGTTGGTAACCCCAACCCAAGCTGGTACGCTACCCCAGTGCAGGTTGGTAAACCCAATGCAGGATGGTACTCTACCCCAACGCATGTTGGTAACCCCAACACAGGTTGGTATGCTACCCTAGTACAATTTGGTAACTCCAATGAAGGTTGGTACACTACCTTAACATAGGTTTGTAACCCCAATGCAGGTTGGTATGCTACCCCAACACAGGTTGGTAACTCCAACATAGGCTGGTACACTACCCCAATGCAGGTTGGTAAATCCAATGTAGGCTAGTACACTACCCCATCATAGGTTGGTAAATCCAACGTCGGTTGGTACGCTACCCCAATGTAGGTTGGTACTCCAACACAGGCCGGTATGTTACTCTAGTACAAAAGGATGGTGAAAGTGCAGAACTTCTTATGATATATAGATTCAATATTGACAAAAAGGCAATGACCAAGTATGCAGAAGTGCAAAAGTAGTGATGATGACCATGACAAGAAAAATACCTTCCTTGCTAAGAGGGAGTGTTGAAGATTGATTAGCTTCAGAAGACATCCTTATTATATTTGACCAAGACAAACCCTAAAGAATATTATTATATTATATTTGTTAATTAGGCCCTATTCTGCCTTTGTAAAAGTTGGCCCTATTGTTCCTTGACATGTGAAACATAAAATAAAAGGGTAAAGTAACAAGTCAACCCAAACCTAATTTTAGGTTGGCCAAACCACTATTTATAAGGGAGGTCAGTGGCTCATTTGCACACTCACTCACTATCTCTGCAACCAAGAGAAAACGTGCACAATTTTGAGAGGGAGACACTACTGCAGCTAGGAGGTGACTTGGTGGAGGGTTTTGGTTTATCTCTTGGATGTATATTGGTTAAGTGGTGCGCTACTCTTCCCTAGTCAAGGGTTAGAGGAGGATCTTTTTCTTTGTTAGTTCTCTCTTGGAGAGAAGCATTGTTCTTTGTTGGAAAATCTATATTGAGGAAGTTTGATGGGTTTTTCCGCTTAGGGGGTTTTCCTAGGGTAAATCTTGTGCATGTTGTGAATGTTATTATTTCAGTGATCCTTTATATGTAGTTATTGTGCTAATGGTTTAATAAGTAAAAAACACTAATCTAGTTAACTGCTTAAGTAGAAAAATCAATACGTGCTAGTAAGAAAAAGATCACTTGAAGAAACCATATTAAATATGTAGATAATATGGATTTAAAAAAAGAAACTGATGTTCTAGATGGAAGGATCTCGAAAAATTAGGTTATTTTAAAAAATCAACACTGAAAATGGACTTCGGATGTGAAATTTATTCCCTTTTCAAAAAAAGGCATAAACGGTAATCAAAGAGCCATGTGGCAAGTAGAATTTGGTCCATGTGGTGATACCCCTTCAAATAACATCACTTTTACAAATAAGTTGCTTTATGAAGTGACCCACTTTTATAAAAAGAAGCGGGGATCACTTTTACAATGAATTTACTTTATAAAAGAAACTTGCATCGGAAATAAATAACTTTAAAATAAAGCTACTTATAGTGATTCACTTTTATACTTGAAGTGGAATACACTTTACAATGGATGCATGAACCAAAAATGTGACTTGAACTCAAGACCTCTTACTTAATAAGAAAACTTTTAACTAAGTGATCTAGTGAAAAACATATTGTATTGTTTAGAAGGAGGATTGTTGTTGTTGATGGCCTTGGAGAGCATGCTCATAAAAATATATTTTCACACAAGAAAACAATTTTTCTTCTCTATGTGAGCAAGGGTTAGATCTTGGTTAGCTTACCCGGAAAATGCACCCTTTCTGATATGTTTCTAATTTTTTGAGATCACACAGAGCATGGGGAAAAGAGAATACGTAGATCCAAAAGAGTAGCAAGCCAAAAACAAAATAGAAGACTGAAATAAACCGAAATAATAATCTGCAAAAATTTAAAAAAGGGCGTATTCACACTTTATACCTTTGGATCTCACTGAAATGGTCATATCTTGGGAAAACAAAAACCTTTTCGAGTGAAACGAAAATCATTCCTCACTGAAACAAATGCTACAGACACAATGGAACAATCCTCTCAACCCAAAAATGTATGGAAATGGTATAAACTAGAGATGTGGCAACTTGGCTTCATGATCTCGATCTACAATGGGAGAAAGTCTTCAAACCTACTCTGATACAATGTTTGACAACACAGGTATTTCAACAGAGGAAGAACACCTTCAATAATTAATCACTCAACCAGATCAATTATCGACACACCGATATTTTGACGTGGTTAAACCCCTACCGGGAAACATCCATGACCCCAACTAACGTGGCCACTTGGAGCAATTTATTAATGAAAAAAAAACAGGTTATAGAGAGATTTACAAGAGAGTTTGTCATAATTGATCATCTACAAATGACCCTCCGTGCTATTTAAATAGATATAATGGACCGATTAGGTGTTAAGCCACGAATCAATGTAGTCATTAAGATCAAGGAGAATATGAATCGTCGGATCAGTCTACGTCAGGAACATATCGTGACCATCGGTTTTCCTAACTACAAATGTATACTAATGCATACTAAAGAAACACACTAAGAAACACACTTTTACCTAATGACACATTATACCAAGTATATCTTAACTAAATCCTAAGTGTCTAAATATCCTAACACTTTTTCACGGGGAATCTTTTGTTTTTCCTTATTTTGAAAATGTTGGTCCCCCCTATATTACTACATTGAGTCTTCCTTTGAACATCATGATGATGACAACCCATCAACCAATAATCATCATATTTGGGGAAAAAAGGGTCAAGTCAAGATTCCTTGTTGGTTATGTAGAGAAATGCACTGCACTTACCTTTTACCTCGTATGGATGAAGCTTCATAATTTTTGGAAGACATTGCGATTTCCTAGAAACAACCTCCAGTTGCTTCTCATGAACCTTCTCCCAACCAACCATTCGTTGATGAAGTGGTTTCTATGATTCCATCCTCGGTTGATCTCGCTCTCCCCTTGGAGAGTGAATTTAATAAAGTGGTCAGTCAAATACAATCCTCGATCGATCCCACTCTTCCCTTAGAGAGTGAAGTGGATATCGCTCAGGTTCTTATTGACACTTCATATTTCTCTAGACAAGGGGACATTTCACGTGTTTCAATAGAACCCCCTCTAAGTACTGAGGTAATTTCCTTTGATTGGGATAGGCTGGTGGAACCTCGTCTTCCTTCCTCCCTTCCTTTACAAATCCTATTGTAGGTTTGTGATAATATCACGATACATCACACTATTATAGACGAAGGAGATTCTGTTAGTATTCAATCTTCAAATGCTTGGCCAGCTATTGGTTCCCCCCAGTTTGTGTCGGTGACCCATCATCTGTGGGATTTAAATAGAAGATATAATGAACCTTTAGGGATCCTTCCTTAGATTCCCATCATCTTAGGAGGGAAAACTATCTATATCGATGTTATGGTAATCCAAGGCCCCATGGAGTTTGATTTTATCCTTGGGAAGGATTATGTTTACACTATGAAAGTTTTCGTGTCCACACTCTTTCGAGTGATGAATTTATCTCATAATCAAAACATTGTGACCATTCACCAGTTTTCGTTCGTTGGTCCTGATTTGACTGTCGAACATCTAACTCCCTTGAATTCTCCTTCTATACAAGTGCTATCCCCCCCGCCACATGTTACTTATGTGGCATTATGTCCCATGCCTTCAATTACTAATGAGAAGGAGCCTCTCCCTGCATGCTCATCTTATTTGGACTTAGATTTGGTAGTTGACATGGTGAACCACTCAATAAGGGATTTGAAGCCTGATCTTTCCATCATTACCCATGCTGATTCCCTTGAAATGTATTCCTTCTAGAGTGTTGTTATTCCATCTAATGAAGACTTCTTGGAAGCCACGATCAAGGGTTTCGAGAAAATTTCCCGACTTCTTGGAAGCCACGATCAAGGGTTTCGAGCAAATTTCCCATATATGTGTCAAGCTTGTTAAAAAATGAAACAGAGGATTACAAGCATAGTTCACGTTTCTATGTCAATCTCATTAAAAATTGAAACAGATGATCACGAGCATAGTTATTTTACTCTATCAAGCTCATTAAAAAATGAAATAGATAACCATGAGCATAGTTAATTTTCTGTGTCAATCTCGTTAAAAAATGAAATGAACCCCCCTCTAATTGAGTCTAGTCTTTCACTATATCTCGTAAATGTTGAATCGATTCTTTCACTAGATCTCATAAACATTGAGTTGAGTCTTTTGCTAGATATTGTAAATGTTGAGTTGATTATTTCACTAGATTTCATAACTGAACCTTCATTTCTTCCGCATGTGTCAATTCATCCTCTTTCTTCCTCCCCCTCCGGTGAACCTTTTCCTTTTAGTAGCTAGAATTTTTATTGAGTGCAGAAGAAGATTCGCCGGATGAAATAAAGATTAGGGGGCCTGTCTCCAGCCTATGGGAATCATGTTGGAGTTAATACGCTAGCCTATGTTGATTATGTTGGGGGAAAAGTACCAACCTCTGGACATCATCTTGGGAAGAAACCCACCAATAAGTATCACCTCGAGCATAGTTTCATTTTCAGTTTCAAGCTCCTGTAAAAATGAAACCAACCCCGAACATAATTTATTTTCTAGTTTCAAGATCGCGTAAAAATGAAACTAGCCCCGAGCATAGTTTATTTTCTTGTTTCAAGCTCACATAAAAATGAAACCAACCCAGAGAAAAGTTTCATTTGATGGTTTCAATATTGTGTAAAAATGAAACCAACCTCGAGAACAATTTTATTCTCTATGTCAAGCTCATTAAAAAATGAAGCAGATAACCGAGCATATTTTTATCACTTTTTCGGGCTTGTAAAAACTGTATGAAAACAGAACTCTTTGGAGTCTCCTTTAAGTTCTTTTTAGACTCGCTAAAAATGAAATGATTGTCAAGTGATATTGTTTCATTTCACACTTGTTAAAATGATTTGAAAGGGCGTCTATTCGATGTAAGTTTAACCCTTTTTTTGGACCGGATGAACTAATTACAAAAAATGAATACTCTAGTCAACCTTGGCTAGAAGAGTTCTCCCTTGTACTGTTTTATACTTTTTCAGGCTTGGGGGACTAATTTATGAAAAATAATACCCTTGCGGTCTTCTTTAAGTTCTTTTTAGACTCTCTAAACATGAAAATACTGTTGAGTTTACCTTCTTTGGGCTTATAAAGTTATACATTGAAGGACCAATATGGGATATATGGGATCAAACCCCTCCTTTTTCAGGTTCGTTAAACATGTGATGGGGGAATCATTGAAGATGATCTATACCAAACATCTATTATCCTCCTCAATATCATTTAAAAAGAAATAGGTACTCGCCATTCATGGTGGGTGGAAATTTGAGGGAAGTGGGTCATTTTTTTGGAAAGCATTATGGAAACTGTTTTTTGTCACCGTTGAACATGGCACATGTTTGCGTCTTGTATTACAGTTGGGTAATCTACTTGTATTTGAATCATACCAATCACATGATTTATCTCTACTCCTTTATTCTAAGAGTTCACATGTGATCGTTGCACTATGTTTTGGTTCTTATCTGCTCGAGTCAATGTTGCCAAGTCAGTTTTTGTGCCTCACAATGTTCTAGGGAAGTTTCACTTCAAACCAACCACTCTGCAGCATTACCAAGCTTCATCCTTATGTTAGTTTGTGCTCATTTGATCTATCATCTTACATCACTTTCTTGTTTCAGTTTCATGTCGATGATGAGGGATACATCATGGCCCTCCTTCAACGAGTCTGTTCCTATTGACTTTAACACATTATCTAGGAATTAGACTTAGAAACTAGTTAGTAGCTTGGAATCTTCATGCATCAATGGAAAGTCTCCTCACCTTCAGTAGAAGTTTACATAATTGGCCTCTGATAAAATGATTCCATGATTTTTCAACTTCAACTCATTTGTTCACATTTGTTGGAATGTATTAGGGTACCTTGGGAGTCATTTTCATCATTGGTGTTTTCTCTCGTTCTTTTTAATGATTTGAATCAATGATTGGTAATCAATTGGTTTCTACCATGTTTGACATCTAGACATATATTCACATGGATAGATTCATACCATTGTGGGATTGAGATGAAGACCTTGGGAACTGCTCAGACACCCAGGTTGCGATGGAGATTATTTGAGTACTTAGAAGATTCCAATATCTTCAGCATGTTGGAAATCTCACTGATGTATATGTTTTCACATAGATCCACTTTGTACTAGTATATGGTTATGTTTTCTCATACCGTAACTCCACTATGTATTCTTTCATGGATAAAACCCGATTGAGTCATGGACCCAAGATGTATATTTGGTGGCCATATCATTATTCAGTACTTTCATGGATCCATAGTGTATTGGTCGACGACCATGCTTTGAGTCAAGTCTATTTCGAGCATGGGTATGCCTACCTCATGGATGATATGTATAAATTGTTTGATGTTTAATTGCATCTTCCGCTAGGCTCTCTTATTCCAGCACCCTTTGCACATATATTTTTAAAGTGTTTTGACCATCAACTTTTCTTCTGACCTCACACTTTATGGGGCATATGTTACAAACATATTTTTCACACATAAGTGAGGGAGTGTTTTTCATGATCCCTAGACATGTTGAGGGAGAAATTTATCACATGAAGTTCAAAATACTGTGTGCACATTTATTATTCATTTTTATTGAAAAAATGAAATTAATTTAGTGTGAGATTCCACCTCACATCTAGTTTCCTAATCTCAAGGAGAAGTCAAGAGTCTCATGGATGGTTGAGATATTTTCTCAAGCCAATATCCTAATTTGATGGATCTTGAGAGATGTTTCCTCCCTAAAATCCTTGAGAGATATTTTCTCCCTAAAAATATTGGAGATCCCAATTTAGTGGATCTAGTGAGTGATCTTCTCCTTGGATTGTTGAGTTAGTTCTTAATTGGAAAATTATTCAAATTCCTTAAGTGAGAGATTAAGAAGGGAACTTGGGAATATCATAACTCTGATCTTGTGACATTCAAGAGAGAGGGAGAAGGGTTTTCAGAGTGTCTAACCTTTGATCTTGTGAGGAGGTAGTTCATAGCATCATACCTATCGTTTGGTAATCCATGAAAGGGCTGAAAAAATTAGAACTTGGAGGAATTGTTGCAGCATCGTCATTGAGGTTGTAAATATTCCATTTCTTTCCACTTTTAATATATAACTTGGTTTATTTCTATTAATGTATACATTGTTCATTTTATGAATGTTTATATTTGTCTTGTTTAAGTCCAGCATAGATAAATCTACTTTCGTCTAATGATATACGGTACCAGAAGAAGATTGTCTCATCTCTTGCAGGAGGGCTACTTCCATACTCGAAGCTTGGAGATAAAGTTCAACAGTTGGAGCAATGAGGAAATCCTACATTAAAGAGGTAAGCCATCCATATTTTCCTCTTTCTCTCTCTCTTCTGATTTCATTAATGAACATATAAATTAGTCTTAAGGGAATTTAGTGTCCATTTTTTTTCCTTCTGTCTTGGATCGAAGGAGACCCAATCCAAGGGGGATTTCACCTATTTGCAGGGGGGATTCAGTGATGGAAACTATCATTGTTGCATCAGTGTTGGAAACTGTCACTAATGTGTTTGGAGGTGATGAAAGTCTACTCTTGGATCTTAACAACTACACAAATGAAATTATTAGATATTGGAAAAAATCACACAATAAACTATATATAAAACTAGTGATTTGTAACTATATATATAATGCCTACTATGTCCATGTGGTCTCTCCTAGATAGACTTTGTTGTAGGGTTTGAAGGCCCAAACCCTCCACCAACATCACCTGAAGATCCCTCCCGGGGAGATAGTGTTGTGAATGTGCTATGTTGTACTATGCTATGGGTCAAGATGAAAATGGAGATTTGAGTCTGGCTACTATTTTATGATATGGGAGGATGTTGGGTAGGGGGGTTAGGCCTCCACCTAGGAGGATGAGGCCGTCTCAATGGATCACTCCTAGTTTTTTTTTTTATCTTGTGTGGACCCATGACCCACCCCTTGCAATTCACCAATATCAAAGTAGTTGACATGGTGACCCAAGATAAATTGAGCCCACAATTTTCTAAGGAAATACAATGGGACCTCCTTATTATTTCATGGGGGTTGTTAAAAACCATGAACGACCTATCCATTTAGTTGTCTACAAAATTTTGGTGGTTGCACTAGTCCATGAAAATACACTTCTTTGTCACTCTAGGTTGTGTTCTGGATATCGGGTCAATAAACAAGGCTATTGAATCTTGTTTTGAAATGTTTAGATCATTGACTTGGTTTCTATCCAAACTCGCCCTATATACTCAAACATTCTAGCCATGTAATTAGAAATGTACGATAATTGGCCTTGGGCATTAGCGATTGAAGAAAAAATGGTATCCACTAATGTAGCTAGTGAAAGGCATGAGGGCTTAAATATTGTATTAGGGATCTTAATGACCTAAGAACTACATCAATATCAAAGTTTTCATTTCATGTTTATGGGTTGGGGTTTGTTCTATCTTCATTTAGTGATGGTGGGCGTGGGTTTTATTCAAGTGCAAGCTCCATGTGATTTAAATATGTTGCATTTAAAGAGAGAAAAATATCATTTTGTTTGTTTTTATAATTAAAAAAAAAATATGAAATAAAAATAGAAGAAGGTTTAGAAAACATACCTAGAACCAGTCAAACAAGAAGTTAACACTCCTACAATGCCTCTTCAAATTTCTCAATGCCTCCTCAAAATGCACCGCACGATTAGGTAAGAAAGAAACCACAATGTTTTCCAAATAAATAATTATAGCAGTGCACACACGCTTAGGAAATCACATTTTTTCTTGAAAACATTAACTTGACATTGAGTTGGCAAGCTTGTGTGCATGTTTATGAGAATGTGAGCATGTTCATGTGTGTGCCCATCCTTGCGGACCCCATTGCCACTTTTTTTACCATCAACTTCATGCAAGTGCCCCATACTTATACAAAATGTATGCACCTTTAGGAAATTGGTAGAGGGTTGGAGAGATTGGGAGCATAAGATTTATGAGATGACTCCTTGGCCTCTGACTACTCAAATTTCTATGGTTTCGAACACTCATGCTTATGTAGCTTCATGTCTTTTGTAGATTATCTTCTATTAAACATTGCTTTATGCCAATACTTAGTCAAAATTATACCACAACAAGCTTGCTATTTAAACCAAATTTGCTAGCATCCATTGTGCCCAAATTTGTTAGCATTCATTGTGACCAAGTTATGAAATTGATCACAAAATTTATGGATATATAGTGACACCGACTTGATACTTATGTCAAGTTTGTTACTTGCATTCAATATGCATGAACAAAAAATAATGAAATTTGATTAATCATAGAAAAAACTACGTTGAATTTGAAACAAAAATGTTCGTACAATTTCAAAACCTTTGAATTAATGCTTTTAAATTTGAAAAATACTATCCAAGAAATGTTGTTTCATAATTTATCACTGAAAGTTTTAAATTTAAAAGATATACATGCATATACGTTTGGCATTTAAGTTAAATTAGTTAATGATTGTAGTGCCCAAGTTCTGAATTATGCCAAAGTTAATGGGTATAGTGACACAAGCTTTACATTTAAGCAAAGTTGGTTAGCAATCATCGTGTCCATAGAAATGATAACGAGACAATGTTTACGTGGATATCAAATTGGTTAGCAATCACTGTACTCAAATTTGATATGAAGTCAAATTGGTTAGCAATCACTGTACTCAAATTATGAATAATTATGAATGGATGGATATGGATTACCATATCCATATCCATCAATAATATAGATATTTTTAATTTCATAATCGATAGATCAACAATTAAATTATGGGAGGATTGAATTTAAAGAAAACACAATTATTGGTTGTGTTTTCACCGTCTTATTTTATATTCTCTATCCTATTTTTAAAATAAAAATGTCTATCAATTTAATAAAAAATTAAAAAAATTCTATATTTAATAAATGATGTACAAAATGATATAAAATAAATTTGAAATTAATAATTGTTTATTCAAATAAAAACATTTAAAACTGATTTAAAATAATAGTTTTAAATTAAAATAATAATAATAATAATAATAATTAAAAAGAATATTAAAGAGATGGTAACATAAAATTTTCACAAAATTATTGAAAATTATTAAGGAGAGCAATGTTTATAAATATATAATAATAAAACCTAAAACTATGGATAAATATATCATTAATATTAATGAGTTTTATTATACAATGACAAAATGGTGGATGAAAAGTCAATTGTTATGCACTTAAGGTCAAGATAGAAGACCACAAGGCTCACAAGGCTCAAAATAGTGATATTGAAATAGTGATATTGATGGAGGAGTTTCATTATACAATAACATAAAGGTGGATGAAAAGACAATTGTTATGCGGTTAAGGTCAAGATAGAGGACCACGGTACTCAAAATAGTGATACGACACACCAATTTCCATTCTTTCAATTTGAATGGAAAGAAACCTCAAGAGCATCTAGGGACATATGAACATAATACATATAATATTAATAGGCCCAAAATAGTGATACCGACACACCAATTTCAATATAACTGGATGGAAACCTCGGGAGTATCCGGAGACATATGAACAGAATACCGTGGTGATCTGCAATTGCAATTTCCAATTCTCAAGCGTTTTTCAGTATGGGCGGGCGTAGCTTCTGCCATCCACGTTCCACGGTTTTCCTCGTCCTCTGCTATGCCATCTTCCTGCATCACTGCTGCTTCTTTTGTGAAGCCGTTGCACTCACAGATCCAAAGGAAGGTGAGGAAAGAATCCGTTTGCATGCATTTTGCAATCTAATATCACTTTTGGGCACTTATATTACAAGCTTTGATTTTTAACAGTTAAGGCTCTGAGAATAATCGCAAGCAAGATGGGGAACACCAAATGGAACTTCAGCGTGGACCCTTGCAGCGGCGACCCGTCCTGGTATACTAACGATGACAGGGAGGGTGAGCTCGGCGTTATATGCAACTGTGCCTTCAACAAAAGTACCACTTGCCATGTCCTTCAAATGTAAGCCAGATCATTATTCCACATAATAGTGTGCGTGTTTTAAAGGCTGGACTCATGCCTTTCTGCTTCTGTTTGCAGAAAAGTTCGGTATGAAGAAATGACGGGAGTTATCCCGCCGGAGATGGCTAATCTCACATATCTGGACAACATGTAAGCTAATTCGGAAAGTCCGTCATCTTTCTCCTAATTATTCATCTGAAAATTCCCAGGAATGGATAGGGTTTGGTAATGATAGAAATTAGCTGTGTTGTTTAAATTTGCAGAGATTTGAGATACAACCTTCTGCATGGATCGATCCCGGCATCGCTGGGCTCCTTGACTCGCATGCAATATCTGTAAGTCATTGCTTGTTCGTCGTTGATGTTTTTTTATGAATAAAGAGCTACCGGAGGATTCGAATGTGAATATCTGTTGGATTGATGTTGCAGGTCGTTCGGAACAAATAATTTATCTGGTCAAATTCCAAAGGAGTTTGGGAAGCTCAGCAATGTGATATCACTGTAATCTTATTTCTCTACTTTAATTTCATTTCGTATTGAATCATTTGTAAATATTTAAGGGTCGGCTATAGCGTACAGGCTTGTTCTGGTTTTGCAGGAGCTTTGACTCGAACGATTTATCCGGAATGATACCTCCAGAGCTGGGGAACTTGACAAATCTGGAGCAACTGTAAGCTTCTTTGTCTTCC
>ML778143.1:507682-519586 GCA_009831015.1 Picea engelmannii | reverse complement strand
TGCTACCATCACCTAAGAACATTCTAGAGGAGGAATCTTCTAGAAGTAGAACCTTCTAAGAAGTCCTCTTACATTTATTATATCTAATTACCCATTTATTATATCTAACTACAATAGTGGGTCTTATTTAATAATATAGTGGAACTAGTCCACCTTACATTGAATGACCTCCACTATTATCACTATGGGCCCTCTGGGCCCCCCTACTACCTCTCTAGCTACCTTACATTCCATCCCCCTTATGAAAGTGTTGTCCTCAACGCTTGATGTATAACCATATACCAGGGTCCCATGGATAATTGTGGACCATAATGTTGAAGACGACTGAAGAACCAAGGTCCCATGTAGAAAGGAAATCGACCATACTGAAGTAGTCCAATCACTATTGTAAGCCCAGGTCCCATGTCCAAGTGTTCATGTGAACTCCCCGTGGAAGATTTTGGAACCCAATAACCAACTCCAAATGATGCTCCAAAGACTGACACCTATCATGTGGATCCAAATAAGAAGATCCATCCACATAGTGGAAAAGGGTCATAGCAGAATCTGGAATGAATAATACCACTGTAGAATATGTAGACTGAACGCTGGTAACTAGCTCCTGATATGGGACATTGATGTTCTCTACAAAAGGTGGAGTAGAGTCATCAAATAAAATATGAAAGTGGTTGTCATCCCAGAAATGACAACTATCCATATACCAATCATCACAATCTGCCTCAAAATCATACCAAGCATATATTTTTTGATTATATTCATCCTTGGGGCCCTCCATAAGAAATATCTCCTGCATGTTATTCAATGAATCTTGAATACTACGAAAACTATCATTGAGGTTGTCTGTGAGGCTATCTGTGAGGCTGTTTGTGAGGCCATGTACAAATGCATCCAATCTGTCATCCAATGTGTGAAACAATTGGGCTTTGAATTATTCAAGAATTTATTTCAGATTTTAAGAAGAAATAGCCATTTGAGCATCCTATGAACTCACCCAATAAGTTACGGCAGAAAATCGCGGCTTTGTCTGGAAAAACCCTAAAAAACTGTTTAAGTTAAAATGCTCATAACTTCACTTCCTGGACTCTGTTTCAGCTGATTTTTTTTTTTGAAATTGGGTGAAATTGTAAGAGGAACTCAGACCTGTAATTTGTTTGAGAAAATTCGGCCTCCAACTGCTACAAAAATAAAAACAAATCGCGCCGCCGTCCGCGGAAAAAACCCTAAAAAATTGCAGATTTTAAAACTTTAATATCTTGACCTTTCGGACTCCGTTTCAGACGATTTTTTTTTTCAAAATGGGTGTTTTTCTGAGAGGAACTCAGATCTACAACCTGTTTCTGCAAAATTTGCACATAAATATACCGAAAAGTTCTGGAATGTAGAAGAACAATACAGAAAAACACAACTTTATTATCAAAACCCTTGAGGTAGGGCAACACCATACAATGGATCCTATTATGGAAGGGATACTCTCCTATTCACTTGCCTCTTTGAGGGGGAATCCTCCTATTGAGATAATGCTCCAAATACAATACTTCTCTTCATGTCTCATTACATTGCTTGAACTCCTTTATATAGTGCTACCATCACCTAAGAACATTCTAGAGGAGGAATCTTCTAGAAGTAGAACATTCTAAGAAGTCCTCTTATATTTATTATATCTAATTACCCATTTATTATATCTAACTACAATAGTAGGCCTTATTTAATAATATAGTGGACCTAGTCCACCTTACATTGAATGACCTCCACTATTATCACTATGGGCCCTCTCGGCCCCCCCACTACCTCTCTAGCTACCTTACACTTCACCTCCTTCTCACCGAACTCGAAATAGAGTTCTCCCTCGACCCAATGGTCCTGGTTGTACCAGGATTTCGATAACCGGGAGTTTGAAATGTAGCGACCCAAACCACTGCCTCCCCTACTTTTTGAACCCTGAAATGTTGAAATGTCGAAAAAGGGTGCTATTCCTCTGAATGCTTTCGGGATTTCACGATTTCGTGAGTCTGGACTCCACGTTTCCTGACTCCTAGCCTCTCGAACACCCGGGTCCTAGAATGCCGAAAAGGGCTTAATGGGATTTGGATCCTACCTTAGCCACCCACATCCTTTCGGAGATTTTCCCGAAACCTTGACCGCTCGCCACGTGTCCTCCTCAATGGACGGTCCTAGCCCTTTCGTGAATTCTCCTTTTGCAATTTCGACGACTCTTCACTCTCGATCTCCCGGTGTCCAAATCCATGAATTCCCGAAATGGCTTAGATCTTTTCGGGATTTCGTGAATTGGGAATTCACGATGCAGTGACTCCAAAATCTCTTGTCACACCAATCCCCGAATTCCCAAAATGTGAATTCACACAAGATCCGACGACTCTCATTGGATTGGATCCAACGACCCCTATCTCTCCTGAGCTTATGGGTGATTGTAAAGGGACTCTCCTTAACCCCCTTACTCCTTTACAAGATCCAATGGGTCTCGGGTCTTCGGTGCTTCTCCACGAAGTGTTCCCGCCGTCCGTTTCAGCTCCTCTCCTGCGTGACCTCCAAGAGGTTAAACTCCATGCACCTTCCTCCCGATCCGATGGTTATCGGTCCTTTGCACTAGATCAGATGACCCAGATCTGTTTCTCTTCCTTGTGCTCTCTCCTCCTATTGTCTGGACGTGAAAATTGACAGTCCAGATCTCATCTCTCCAGCTGATCTAACATTAGCTGTGCTCTACCTCCTGAGCTTGAGAACTTCCTCCCTCTCCTTGGGATATTTTCTGAAGTTTCAAAGGCTTCGACCTTTGCTTCCTCTATGAGCTCAATTCCCTTGGATATCGCCTATGTTCTAGGAATGCTATCCCTCCTGAGCTTTGTCGACTATGAAACCTCAAAGGGTTTCTCGACCTTCTTCTCACTTTATTGTTACATGGTGCACTAAGGCACTATCCTTCCTGAGCTTTATTTCTCTGAACCTCAAAGGTTCCTTCGAACTGTACAACCTCTTGCAAGACCTTTGCATGAAATGGTGCTATCTCTTCTGAGCTTATCTGTGGCTTTGACCTCAAAGTGTCTATGCCCCTTTCTCTCCTTGAAGGGATGTAGGTGCCCTTTGGCAACTTCCTGCTCAAGCACACTTTGTTGAGCCTGTAGGGTGTTCCGTAACCCTATGAGTGTCTCCTCCTGTGACACGTCTCTTCTTTATGAACTCAAACAAGAGCTCCTTCTGTGCACACTTGCATCAACTCAATGCCCACTTGGCAGATTTCTCCATAATCCTTAGTGACTCTAGTTTTCTCAACGAATTCAAAATAGAGTTCTCCTTAATGCATCCTGTGCATTTTCTCAATGCCCTCCTAGGAGAGGCTTTACAGAATTCTCAACAATTATGCTTCTCTTCTCTGTGCTCTCCTCTGTACAGTTTCTCCTTCAAGGTGTTCAACAACCTTGAGGCTTCCTCCTTGAGTTAATGACTTCCTCTAGGATGCCCTCTTGGCATGTCTTTGTCTGAAATTCTGCAGAATTCAGAAGTGCACTCCTTGCACTGGCTTGCAGAACCCGCAGTATTCTGTCATGCAACCTTTTGTATGAAGCCACAAAGAACCCAAACCTGAAATCAAAGAACACACAGATAGGAAAATCTATCTATCTCCTGCAGATGGAACTTGACATACATCTACAACATGAATGAACACACAACATTCAATAAAGACACATAAACACATAGAAAACACATATTCAGAAAAAACTGCTTGTATTAACATCAATGTCTAATTACAATGTGTTCGAGCTTGGACTGCAACAGAGTCTCGGCTCTCCTCTCCTATCTCTATCTTCCTATTCTCTCCTTTTCTTCTCTTTTTTTCTCCCTCTGCCTAACTGAAAAACAAAAGAAGATATTTTTACAAAAGGGGGCTCCTCGAGCACTTCCCTCCATCGTCACCAACTCTAATTAATTTACATTCAATTACATTGAATGGCTGTCTAGTCCAAATTGGATCTAGATCTCAGCCTTACAACCATTTAAGACAACCTTTATCTAAAGCTTGTGTACATGCATGGATTTTGGCTCTTCGGCCTTACAATCATTAAATACAATTTCAAAATTTGAAATTTGAAAGTGAGAGGGCTATGCCTCTCCTCTCCATTGAACGTGCGCTTGATGTGTTGGCTAGCTGGCACATTGCTGGATTGGAGTGATGCTCTTGCATCATACTCCTCTGCTGCAAAAATCATGAGCTCCTGCTCATGAGCTTCCCATCATGGCTGTCAAAATCCACCTAGATCCCAAACAGTTCTTTGGATCTGTCCATCTGCTCCACTGCTTCGTTGCTGCTACTACATCTATTGCCCTGTTGCTATGGCAGGTTCTCCTTTGCTCAGCTCCCCTTTGCTGACCGCTTCTGTTGATCAGCCTTCTGATCTCCTCAATTATCTCATCCAACTACTCCCAGGGCTGGCTCTCCTTTTCCATCCTTCTCCATTGCACTTCTTCCCTACAAATGGGTAGACCAAATAGATCTGCCATGCCATCTTCTTCCTCTGTGGCCTCAACTTGCCACCCTACTGCAAAATTCATCTTTGCAGTCTTATCCTCTTGATTGACCTGTTGTTCAGTCACCTTCTCTGACAGACTTGCTTCTACCATTTCCCCTTGTGCTGGTTGAATTCCAGCTTCCTCCAGCTGCTCCTCAGACTAGAATTCTCCTTCATCTTTTGTTGCATGCTTCGACACTACAATTATCATCATTTGTTCAGCTCCCTGGTTGAAATTTCTGAGCGATTCCTCAGAATGCTCCTCTGCTAACATTTGCATGATTGTCTGCTCATGGCAGTCATCTACTGGCTTTGGGTTGTTCAATCAATCCTCGATCATTTCTAACTCCTTCTCCCATGGAGTGAGCATATTATCTTCATTCTTTTCTTCTGCTGTCAGCTTCAGTGTTGCAGGTGTCGTTGTTTTAGCTACTTGGCTGAAATCTTTGAGCCATTCTTCCGAATTCTCATCTTCTTCTCCTTCTACTGGGGTATCTCCTAATGTCTGCCCCATCTCTTTGACAGTCACAGCTGACCGTCCTTCCGCTGTTGCTACATTGGCAACACACATGCTGGCCTCAACTGGGCTATATGGTAGGAATACCTTTATCCCTCCAATCATCAGAATGCTCTTCTGATCTTCCTTCTCTATCAGTTGTCCATGCTGATATGAACTCACCTCTGAGCTCATCTCTCTCCCTTTCCCTCCTGGCATTATGGAGTTTCTCCTCTTCCTCTGCCCACCTGGAAGTCTATGAGATCAGCCTATCCCATCTCAGTGCCCTCCTGGCAATTTGAACTTTCATCATCGCCCTCCTGGAAGTATACGAGATCTTCAATTGATCTCTTTCTATTGCCCACTTAGCAATTTGAAATTCCATCTCTGCCCACTTGGCAGTCTATGAGATCTTCCAGTGATCTCTCCTCTTCATCATCACTGATATTTCTCCCAGCTTCTGGTTCACACACATGAACCATCTCCTCTTCATCTCTGAGGATTTCCACATACCTCAACCATTCCTTCAATAGCCTTTGCTATCCTCCGACCAACAATTTCTTGATTGGCCACTTTGCTTTCCTCCTCAGAGGCCATTCATACACCCAATGTGTCTTTGTGTTTTGTTGCACCCACAGTGCAAGCTCCTCCATCCTCACCCTCACCTTGACGAGTTCTTTATCCATTTCATCTTTTCTCTGCTGGTGGTGGTTCTTCTTTCCACTGTGTCCATGGCCTTCAGTAGCCATCTTCCTATTCCTGTCTGCCCTCCTGGAAAACTTGTTGTTGTCACTCTGTAACCGTGATTGCTTCCAACCTTTCCTACAGTCTTCCTAATTGTCTATTGACTATTGTTCACCATGCAACAATCATCACAGAGCTTCAACAGTCTGTCTTCCTCTTCTTCTGCCTGTAAGAAAAGCTTGACACTCCCTGCCTCTGTCGCCTACAAAATTCAAATCCTACTCTGATACCACTTGATGGTGTGTATCAGAGTATTTTCTTCATCTACTCTGCCTCCCTCTACCTGCAGTCTATAGAAAAAAATTGGCTTTGATACCACAATGCCGCAGACCCCCGACCCTCAGGCCGAGATCAGCGCAGGATCGATCTTCTTCGAATCCGCAGAATTGAAATAGTTCTTTAAGGCCCTCACTGGAATCCCATGAATTCAATCGACAGGTCCTTCCACGAAAACCCCACCTACACAACGTGCACCAAGAATGAGTCTTCACCTCCTTCTCATCGAACTCGAAATAGAGTTCTCCCTCGACCCAATGGTCTTGGCTGTAGCGGGATTTCGGTAACTGGGAGTTTGAAATGCAGCGACCCAAATCACTGCCTCCCCTACTTTCTGAACCCCGAAATATCGAAATGTCGAAAAGGGGTGCTATTTCTCTGAATGATTTCGGGATTTCATTATTTCGCAAGTTAGGACTCCATGTCTCCCGACTCCTGGCCTTTCGAACACCCGGGTCCCAGAATGCTGAAAAGGGCTTAATGGGCTTTGTCTCCTACCTTATCCACCCACATCCTTTAGGATATTTCCCCGAAACCTTGACTTCTCGCCACGTGTCCTCCTTGATGGACAGTCTTGGTCCTTTCACGAATTCTCCTTTTGTGATTTTGACGACTCTTCACTCCCAATCTTTGGATGTCCAGATCCCCGAATTCCCGAAATGGCTCAGATATTTTTGGGATTTTGTGATCCCGGAGTTCACGATGGAGTGACTCCAAAATCTCTTGTCGCGCCAATACCCAAATTCCCAAAATGTGAATTCGCACAACATCTGACAACTCTCATTGGATTGGATCCAACGGACCCTATCTCTCCTAAGCTTATGGGTGATTGTAAAGGGACTCGCCTTAACCCCCTTACTCCTTTGCAAGATCCAATAGATCTCAGGTTTTCGATGCTTCTCCACGAAGTGTTCCCATCGTCTGTTTCCGCTCCTCTCCTATGCAACCTCCCAAAGGTTAAACTCCGTGCACCTTCCTTCGGATCCGATGGTTATCGGTGCTTTACACTAGATCAGACGGACTAGATCTGTTTCTCTTCCTTGTGCTCTCTCCTCCTGTTGTCTGGACATGAAACTCAACGGTCCAGATATCATCTCTCTAGCTGATCTAATGGCAGTTGTGCTCTACCTCCTGAGCTTGAGAACTTCCTCCCTCCCCTTGTGAGATTTTCTAAAGTTTCAAAGGCCTCGACCTTTGCTTCCTCTGTGAGCTCAATTACCTTGGATATCGCCTGCATTCTAGGAATGTTATCCCTCCTAAGCTTTGTCGACTGTGAAACCTCAAAGGGTTTCTCGACCTTCTTCTCACTCTATTGTTACTCGGTGCGCTAAGGCACTATCCTTCATGAGCTTTATTTCTCTAAACCTCAAAGGTTCCTTCGAACTCTGCAACCTCTTGCAGGACCTTTCCATGAAATGGTGCTATCTCTTCTGAGCTTATCTGTGGCTCTGACCTCAAAGTGTCTCTATCCCTTTCTCTCCTTGAAGGGATGTAAGTGCCCTCTGGAAACTTCCTACTCAAGCACGCTTTGCTGAGCCTATAGGGTGTTCTGTAACCCTGTGAGTGTCTCCTCCTGTGACACTTCTCTTCTTTATGAACTCAAAAAAGAGTTCCTTCTGTACACACTTGCATCAACTCAAAGCCCACTTGCCAAAGTTCTCCAGAATCCTCAGTGACTTTGGTCTTCTCACCGAACTCGAAATAGAGTTCTCCTCAATGCATCCTGTGCATTTACTCAATGCCCTCCTGGCAGAGCCTTTACAGAATTCTCAACAATTTTGCTTCTCTTCTCTGTGCTCTCCTCTGCATAGTTTTTCCTTCAAGGTGTTTAGCAACATTGAGGCTTCCTCCTTGAGTTAATGACTTCCTCTGGTGCGTCCTCTTGGCACGTCTTTGTCTGAAATTCCGTAGAATTTAGAAGTGCACTCCTTGCACTGGCTTGCAAAACCTACAGTATTCTGTCATACAACCTTTTGCATGAAGCCACAAAGAACCCAAACCTGAAATCAAAGAACTCACAGATAGGAAAATCTATCTATCTCCTGCAGATGGAACTTAACATACATCTACAACATGAATGAACACACAACATTCAACAAAGACACGTAAACACATAGAAAACACATATGCAGGAAAAACTGCTTGTATTAACATCCATGTCTAATTACAATGTGTTCGAGCTCGGACTGCAACAGAGTCTCGGCTCTCCTCTCCTATCTCTATCTTCCTATTCTCTCCCTTTCTTCTCTTTTTTTCTCCCTCTGCCTAACTGAAAAACAAAAGAAGATTTTTTTACAAAAGGGGGCTCCTCGAGTGCTTCCCTCCATCCTCACCAACTCTCATTAATTTGCATTCAATTACATTGAATGGCTGTCTAGCCTGAATCAGATCTAGATCTCAGCCTTACAATCATTTAAGGCAACCTTTATCTAAAGATTGCATACATGTATGGATTTTGGTTCTTTGACCTTACAATCATTAAATACAATTTCAAAATTTGAAATTTGAAAGTGAGAGGGCTGCACCTCTCCTCTCCATTGAACATGCACTTGAATTGATGGCTAGCTGGCGCATTGCTGGATTGGAGCAATGCTCCTACATTAGGATGACAAATTCAAAAAATTGGGTTAAAAAAGAATGGAGACTATATGATCCAAATGTTGAGGAATCAACTATGCTACAATTAAGTACCAATTTGCAAAAAGTAAAAAATGCCACCATTTGTTGGGAAAAAATGAAACACAATACTTCTCAAAAGAATATTTCAAAGATGAAGTAACAGATCATTGGTTTGTTCTCTCAAAATTCCAATGTTTTTTTTTTAAAATTTATTCTTACGGAATAAAACCTTTGAAAACTTTGGAGTAGATGAAAAGGAAGCTAGATGGAGATACAAGAGTAAGGTTGTCTAGCTTAGGCAAGGAAATGATTTTTTTTACTTCAAAATTATGCCAAAGGAAGGAAGAATGAAAACATTGTTTGGGAAAGGCAAAAGGCTAATGGAAATGGGGCATCAACATTTCAAGAAATAATGGTAGAGAGAGTGAATTACTTTCATCATTTATAGAGTCCCATATAAGGTAAACATTGTTGAGATAATTAAAATTGACAAACACTTTGCCAGATTTATTGGAGATGACTTAAATTAGGACTTGATAGTAGAAGTTTCCAAGGACCTAAGAGAGGTTATCCATTCATTTCAAAAGGAAAAAATTCTTGGCCCAAATTGGTGGAAAAAATACTTTTTTCAGGGTGTTTATGACCTCTTGGAAGAATACATCTTAGCTATTGTTGAAGATTCAAGGAAATAGGGGAATGTTTTGGAGTCTTTAAACTTCCCCATTTTGGCCCTTATACCCAATAAGGGAACCCCCTCCTCCTTTGAGGTGTTATCACATAGAGTTTTGGGGGAATCAAAAAGTCATTTAAGTCTTTTTCTTTGAGTCATAGGTTCTTTGTAGTTCTATGTTTTCTTCCTAAAGTCATTTTTCAATATTCAGATTGTCTTTATAAACCCAAGTCATTTTAGCCTTAGTCTAGGATCTTGTGGTTGTGTCCTGGGTCGAGTCTTAGTCATCATGACAAGGAGTGTTAGTTTTCATCAGTCACATCTTTCTAATCACCATCATCACCTTGGCATTTCAGTTCCATAAGTTGTGTGAAGTATCTCTAGTTGTTATTTTACCCATTCTTGATTTCAAATTGGTTTGCGGTTTAGCGCTGTGAACTCTGTTGTGAACTAGTTGCAGAGGATAGTTGGCGGTTAGACCACTTGTAGGAATCCCTGTGAAAATCTGAAGGTATCAATGTTCAACTCTAGGTTACCAGGTACTCTATGAACTTTTCCACCTTGCTTTAAGGTCTGGAAAGGGTGGAGGGGTTGTTTCTCTTTGTGGCGCTGCGAAATGATGATTAGCACTGTGAACTGTCTTGGATGAGGGTTGGAGGTTAGGAAACTTGCAAGCATCTGGGTGAAAATATGAAATTACCAGCATCAACCTCATAGCCATCAGGTACTCCATGATATTTTTTGTCTTCTTTGGAGGTCAAGAAAGTAGTGTGGCCAATTTTTTTCTCTTGGCACTGCAAACTATCACAGGCGCTGCGAACTCACTAACAGAGGCATTGCGAACTTATTTCTTGTAGCAGATGCATCTAAAGATTTTATCATAACTCCAAAATGATGATGTGGGTTTCTCTGAATTTTTTTGTGGAGGAGAATGATAGCCTTGTTGACTTGGTGACCAAATTTCAGCGTGAACCAGTTTGTAATTCTAGAGATAAGTTTAAAACACCAGTGTGGTACAAACTGGGGCTGCAAACTCTCTATTTTTCATAGTTGTTGGATATTCTCCTTGTTTGGAGGTTTCCACCTGTCAAGGAAGGTTAGAATGGTCTCCTGGAATTTTTTTGGACATGTGTTCCATCTCCATATCAATCAGGATGACATGTTTCAAAAGGAATTTATCATCATAGACAAAATCCCCCAAAAATAGGAATTTGTTAGGCTTTCGTTGGAATCTTTTGTAACAAGACTCCTCAGTGGAGGAGGATCCTATGTAACTACTTAGGGTAGATATATATTATTCACTATAAATGAAAGGGTTTTTTATCAGAAAAGGGTTGGATTCATGAGCCAAGAGAGGAGAGAGTTGGAGGAGTAGTTTTAGTTCCCCATGTGTAACCTTGAGGGCCTGTTTGTAATGACATTTTCTTCCATTAAAGATTCATGAGAGATGTTATCAAATTATCTTCGGTGTTTTTCCATTTCTTTGTTATATTTTTTCTTGAAATATTACAAGTTTTGAGGATCATAGATGCCATTGATGTATGGATTCATGAACAACAGAGGATTTGTTGTAGCTTTCCCATTTTACCATTGTTTATTGTCAAAGAAATCTTTATATGTTTGCAGAAAGGATCTCTATACAATGTATGTTATTCCTTTTTTCATATTCACCATGATTCTACTCATAATTATATACCCATTTTGTCTGATATACAATTTGATTTCCTTTGATCTGTAGGATGTTGTGACTCATTTCCCAATGGAATTCCTCTGCAGACAATTTGTTTCCCTCTCCCTTTCTTTCCTAGTATTTTTGATCCACCTACTCAAACAATTTAATCCATTTATACTCTGATGGGTACTAGGATTGCACTTACAACAGTCTAAGTGTGACTCTCAATGCTAACATTTTTGGCATCATTGTTGGGGAGCGGAGTGTGAAGCTATTGAAATAATGTAACTGCGAAGAGCATTCTTATTATTTTGTTATTGGATTAAATCCCCATTGTGGATTAATCTTGTCATTATTATTATTGGATTAAATCCCCATTGTGGATTAATCATGCCATTATTATTTTTATTGTTATTGGATTAATCCCCATTGAGGATTAATCATGTCGGTAATTGTATAAGGACCAAATCCCCTTTTGCGGATTGGTCATCGGACAATTACAAAGTGCAGAATAAGAAGTTGGCCCCAACAGTTATAATGAAAGGGCCAGAATTAATTAAAGGTGGGTTTACCCACCCAGTGTGAGAGGTCGGCCCTGCCAGATGGTGACTCTTCACACGTTCCAGATTGATATAAATAAGAGGCTAGCGCCTCACTTCTTAGACACACTTCACCTGCTCATTCTCTTATGAGGCAAGCTGCAATTACAAGTTGGAGAGAGGAGAAGAACAATGGTGCATCTCTTGAGGAGGACTTTTCTATATTGGTTTGAGTTATCTCTTGAACATTGTATAAGCTATTTATGATAAGGAAGTTTTGCTGGGTTTTCTTTCCCTAGAGGGTTTCCCAGGATAAATGTTGTGTCTCTTGTGGATGTGTATTTCTCAGTGATCTTGTTCTTATG